>JBBPNN010000092.1:0-54004 GCA_038090935.1 Hortiboletus campestris
TAGCAGAAGTGTAGCAAAGTGTAGCAAAGTGTAGCAAGAGTATAGTAGGCTAAAGGTCAATAAAAGAATATGAGCAACCAAGATAATGGGTTATAGGTGTGTTTTAATCATTGATAATAGTCATGTCCCAAAGACTTTAGATGTAATGAGTGTTGTCTAATAAATGTTGTTAATCATAGTAGTGTTTGGTTAGTGTCATGGTTGGGGACCATAAAATATCCTAATAAAGACATGTATGGTTAGGGTAAGCAGTGTACTATAACTCTAGAATTAGAAGTGTATTCAAAGTGTAGGATTAGAACTAGAATAGAACAACAACAATAATATTTTAGATCACTTTGTTCAGTAGCTGGGATGGTCTGGGACGGTCTGGGGGCTACTGTCCAGATCTGTCCAGATCTAGCCAGTTGGGAACCTTACTAGGAGAGCTGGGAGAACTGGAGCTCTGTCCAGCTCTGTTCTATTCTGTCCTAGTCTGTCCAGCAGAGGGTTAGTTTGCTGATATGATGAGATCATTGAAGCTGCCAATCAGTTCATGGAGGAGACAATGCGAAAGTGGGAACATGGATCATCAAGCGAGGATGATGAAGATGACAACACTAATGCGTGTCACACCGGTTCAGACAACGACAATGAATTTACTGATCTCATGACATACCGGTGAACTTGAAGTAAGGCCTGCATGCAAGTAGTTTTCTCTTTCTTGCTTCATTTCGCCTTTTAACTCTCTCACAGCCATATCACCCTGATTGGGCTACTAGTACAGTCTGACTCGGACTTGACCGTCGCATTGCTCCGCTGATTCCACTGTAATATAAACTTTCCATCCCGCAGCGCTGAACACTTTTCTTTGGCAGCAATTATCTCTCCTTCATTACTCCCAGTTGTCTTGCTGGTGAATTACCTCTTTGGCCTCAATTTAATCATTACGGTCCAACCTGACCATCACATTACTGATTCCACTGCTGAATTACCTCTTAGCACCAATTTAATCATTACTTTTCAGTCGTGCATCAGGAAAAAGCTCAAAGTCTACATTGAGCTATGTAGTATATATAGCACTAGTAGCACCATTGACATCCCCCCTACAACAAAGCACAATGTAACATACATGATTTCTATGTATGCTATGATAGCAACCTGTGATGTAACTGTCACAATCCACAACGTGTCAACATGGCTCTATGTAGTCCATTGTAGCACAATGTTGCATTTCACTTTTAGCTACATACAACCCATAGTCCATGGTAGGCCTCACTCGAACCAAATGAATGTTTAACAATCACTTTATATAACAATGTAGTTGAAACATTGTAGTTACTGGACTCAATGTTGTTGAAAATGTTGGCTATTGCAATGACAAACATGTCTATATGGTATCTATGCGGTCAAAAAATTCATGAACTCAGTAATCATCTGATTCCTCCAAGTCTGCTTGCTCATCCTCTGAATCATTGCTGGGGTGCAGGTCTGATTCCCCATTGTCTGACTGCCTGTTTCCAACATCCATGTCAATGGGTTCCTCACCATCAGTGTCCTCTGACTCCGTGTTGTTGTGTTGGTCTGTGGCACCTTCTGTGCGCTTGTACTTGTCTATCGCCTTCAGAAAAGCACAATTGGGTATTGCTCTCATGGGTTTGTCTGTTTGTATACCTGAATTGACAATGCCAGTGTATGTGCTGACAACATCTCACGTCAACAATGTCAACTACAGATACAAAGTACATACATACCAGCCGTGGTCATAGGCTTGTTGGAGTAGCTTCGCAAGTAGTCCTATTGGGGCTGTCATGGTCTGGAATTCTTCAAGCAAAGCCAGGTGGCTCTTGAACACTACGGAGTATTCCTGTTCTTTGAACACAATCATTTCACAAACGCCAGACTCCCATTCATTGATTGCACACTCAATCTGTTCTATGTAGTCAGTAGTGCAGCCTTGGTATGAGTCGAAATGTACAGCAGTGAGGGTTAGTGCAAATCCTGCAATAGGAAAGGGCTTGTAATATTTCACCCATCGAACACCATCATCACTCCGATTCTTGAACAGTACAGTGTTGATCACTTGCTGGATAGCAGGTGTCATGTATATACCAGTATGTTCATCAAGTATTTCACCGTGGAACTTTGTGCATTCATGAGCATGGTCAGCTGTACAGTACAATAAGCCTGAGTGGCATGCACCTGGAATATGAATGCCGAGTCCTGTTTCAGTTGCAAGAACAGTGCACGATTGTGGTCAACAGTGCTGTCATCTGGCCCATATATGTACTGCCCCAACAATGGTACAGGCCTTTGACTTGAATTGGCCCCGTAGATGAGTCGTGCAGGTGGTGATCTGATATGGTGAATTTGGCTCATGCCCCACATGGCCATAAAAAGGAAGTGCATACCAACTTCAGCACTCCTACATCATGTGGAATATCGACATGGTGGTGATGACAGGCCTTCTTCCATGCCACTCTGGCCCACTCAATCTCCTTGACAGGCGGGGCAAATGGATCATTGCCAAGCAAGGTCATGCAATAAATTCTGATGGCAGTCTGAATGATGCTTTGGGTTCCTCTGTCGTAGTCAGCAGCCTTTGGATGTACACTACCTACAAGATCACCACCAAGTGTGGTCTTTAGATTCAATGGTGTACAGTCATTGGACTCATGATCGCTCAAGACCACTGAGCGATGCTTGCGCTTTCTTGGCAGTGGTTCCTCATTGGCAGTTTCGTTCTCATCATCAATGCTGAGAACTCCCAGCTCGATGCTGATGACCTGACTTTCACTGCTTGGTTACCATTAGCATGATATGAGTACAAGATGGTCGTTAGCTTATGGGGGATATGGCGTAGATTCCCGCGCATGCACCTGCTTCCTGGGTGGACTCACATCCAGGATGTTGAAATATGCTTTCTTGTGTTTCAGTCCATTTGATTTGGTGGGTGGGGTGGGCATTTGACCAAGAATGCCCGCAGTATTTGCAGGCTAGCTGCTAGTCAGACATGTAATTTGTATGTAGCGCTTGGACAAACCTTCAATTTGACCTGTGAATCCTCATATACAGTTTGCTTGTTGACAGTACTGGCTACGCTGGATGCTGGTGGGACTCTGCTCTGGCGGACCACCAATGGTGCTGTGGGCATGGCAGGGCACATGGCAAACTTGGTAGAGCGGATGCTCGAGTGAACGCTCCTTGTCGTGAACTAGTAAGCAAGGGTTAGCAGTGTGTCTGTCGCGGGCACAGTGCATACCGCATTGTCTGGTTCAAGGTTGTGGGCAAGTGTCTCACACCTCTTTGCTTTGGCATGAGCCTGCTGCTCAGATGCACATTGGGCATGATCGTTCTCATCTGCAGGACATGAGTGAATGAGTAAACTGAGAGAGAACCGTTTGCTGCACCTAACATTGCCTGCACCTTCTCAGTGTTACAGAAATCCCCTGGATGTCCAAGGCTGAGGAACACAAGTTCACTTCGTGGATTTCCGCCCTAGAACCTGACGAGTCTTCCTCCGATTTCCTCTGTTTCTTTGACCTTCCTTCTGATTCCTTTGATCCCTAGACGTAGTTCCATTCTATTTCTGCTCTTCATTTCCAACCGGAACTCCTGATCCTTTTGCTTCTCTTCTTTGATCCTTTCCGCAGTCCGCAGTATGTCTTCCTTTGTTCCGCTTTCGTTTCCTTCCACAATCCCCTTGACCCATTTTTCCTTATGGATGTATCCCCTTCTAGAACGGCATTCCACCGTTCTGTTTCCCCTTTAGGACCCCTTATTCTGGGTCTGCTCTTAGTATATAAATGCCCGATGTACTTGTACTTTTCCTCAGTTAGTTCTACACAATACAAGTGTAGTATTTAGCCCAATCCACTGGTAGTTTGCAAACTACTTGTCGAGACCCTTCTCTCAGTCTCTACGCCTACCAAGCGTTGTAGATTCTTTGACTTGCTTTGTGGTTAATGTGGTCCACGAGCTCAACACCTCCAACTTTACCCGTCGTTCGTCACGTGACTCTCGCCGATAAAGCTAGGTTCTATGCTTAGCGTAACACTCGGTGGGCTGGCGCACCCAACCACAACTGGATTCAATCCTAGTCACTGGCAATTGTGAAGCCATCAGTGCTGCGTGGGTTTTAGCACCAATGAGCATGGCAGGCAGTAAAAACAGAGACACCACCTACATAAATAGGTTGGCTGGGTGACAGGGCACAAGGAACCCCTTTGAAAAAAAAGTGACAGCCCCTGCATCAAAGAAGTGGCTGTTAAAAAAGTGATGGCCCCCCTCAAAAAAAAAGACAGCTACTGCATCAAAAAAGACAGCCCCCCCAAAAAGACCTGGAAAGAAAGTAATAAGGACATGATAGGTAGATGATAGGTACAAGGGACGAAAAGAGAATGGAGACCCTATATGGAGACTGTTGCACTCCGTTAGAGAGCTCAGTGCCTCGCCAGTGGTTTCCTTGGTTCTTCTCTTACCATGCCTCGTTTTGAGCATACTGACCAATTTGCACCAAACCAATGTGGCCACTGTGGCCAGGCATTTCCCACACAGACTGGTGTACAACGCCATATTGGGCATTCGCCACATTGCCAAGCAGTGGTCATGCGAAATCCAGTTGAGACCCACACTGATGCCAACATCCCCAACCTTGATATGCATCCCGACCTCTTCCACGATGATGACGGGCCAATCCATGAACACACTAATGAGGAACCAATAATTCCGAGATATGTGTGCGAGTGCAATGAGGGATCCGCGGCTGATGTCCTTGGATCAGCGAAAACTGCATTTGAGTCAATGCAAGAACTACAAGATGCATCAGGGAAAGGTCCCTATGCTCTGTTCACAGACCATAGCGAGTGGGAATTGGCCAACTGGCTTGTGAAGAATGTGAATCAACAAGCTACAGACAAGTTCCTGAAACTGCCAATTGTAAGTCATGTCAGTCCATACAATGCATAGCACTCACAGTTGGTGTGTGCAGACACGCGAACGGACCCAACCGATCTATAAGAGCACTCACACGTTCATGAAGGCAATCGATCAGCTTCCTACCGGCCCAGAATGGCAGTGCGAGCTGGTACAAGTGCACAGTGATGCAGAAGGACCCAGCAAGGCCAGAGATGCTGATGAAGGTGAAGGTGAAGTCGAAGAGCTGGAGTTGTGGCTACGTCATTCTGTGGCCTGCGTGCATGAGTTACTCAGGAATGCACCATTCAAGAACGAAATGGCATACACACCTGAAAAAGTCTATAGCGACTCTCACACGGGAACACGCTGACATGACGAGATGTGGACTGGGGACTGGTGGTGGAAAACCCAGGTAAGTACCTGTGAAACGGCTTGTCAGCAACATGCACTGACAGGAAATACTTAGTTGCGGCTGCCAGCGGGGGCAACCATGTCGCCCATTATTCTCGCCTCTGACAAAACAGAGTTGTCACGATTTCAGGGGTCCAAAATGGCATGGCCAGTATATCTGACCATCAGCAACATCTCTAAACATATCCATCATAAGCCTGCACATCACAGTTCAATCTTAGTGGATTACCTACCTGTCTTGAAGCTCGAGACGTTCGAGAACAACTCCGTGGCCCGATATCGCCTCTTTCACTACTACATGAAGCGGCTGGTTCAGCCCCTTGTAGCTGCTGGCCAGGAGGGCATCAACATGGTGTGTGCTGATGGGCTAGTCAGGCGAGTATACCCTGTGCTTGCTGCGTTCGTTGGGGATCACTCTGAACAATGCTTGGTTGCGTGTTGCGCCGAAAACCAGTGTTCCAAGTGCCATGTGCCTGCTGACCAACATGGGACCACTTTTCCATTTCCGTCTCGCAATCAAGCACAAACAACTCGCGTACTCCATGCACAGGCAGCGGGAGAATACCCCCCCCAAATTCATTGCTGAGGGCCTGTGCTCTATTTTCTCGCCCTTCTGGGCAGATCTGCCTCATTCCGACATATTCACCTGCATCACCTCCAACATACTCCACCAGCTGCACCAAGGGATCATCAAGGATCACCTCAAGAAGTGGTGTATGGCCATCACGGGCAAGAAGAGTTTCGACAGTTGGTTTCAAGCCACACCATTCCATCCAGGACTGCGACATTGGAAGGCTGGCATTTCTGATGTTAAGCAATGGACTGGCGCTGATCACAAACAGCTCCAATGGGTTTTTGTGACCGTGCTGGTCGGTACTACACCAGACTACAATGTCATTCGGGCCAGTCATGCACTACTCGATTTCATCTGTCTTGCGCAGTATTGTTCCCACATCAACGAGACCTTACAGGCCTTACAGGATGCCCTCAATGATTTCCACACCCTCAAGGATGTGTTTATCGGCCTCAGCTGTCGCAAACATTTCAACATTCCCAAGCTTCACTCACTGGTCCACTATGTCAAGTCAATCCAGCTATTCGGTAGCCTTGATGGCTTCAACACTGAAAATTCAGAGCGGCTACACATCAATTATGCCAAGAAGGCTTACGCTGCAATGAATCAAAAGGACTACACTATGCAGATGACAAAATGGTTGAACAGGCAGGAAGCAGTCATATGGTTCAACTCGTATCTAAGCTGGCGTGACAGTAGTCGCTGTGCTGGCCGGTCGGCTGATGAGAACAGTGATGACACCAACAATTTAAACCCAGAGGCTGTCCGAGCGGTCCAAGCTACGCCAACGTCATACCACATTGCACGCTGTCCAGATTTCCCAAGAAGGCCAGTGGAGTTCCTGGTCCAGCACCATGGTTCTGTCGCATTTGTGGAAGCATTACATACTTTTGTAACTAACCTTTCCTCTCAAGGGCCTCAGGCCTTCCAACTGACACTCCATGACCACTTTGACTGTTTTAGCCATATGCGGATTCCACTCCCACCACTCAATCATATAGCCGACAACGAGACCATGAGAATATGCTCCCATCCAGAACGTACAAATGGCCCTTGCAAGCCTCCCATGCCGGCACGGTGGGATACCATTCTGGTGCAGATTGACGGACAGGAGCAAGGGACAGGGGGGCTTTGTGGCAAGTCAATTATTTGCACAGGTCGAAAAAAAACTTATATTGAATGACAGGATTGCGTGCAGCTGAAGTTCGAGTCATATTCAGGCTACCACCTCACCTTGGCCTTTACCCACACCTGCTCACCTATGTGCATTGGTTCAAGCCACTTTGTGCGTTTGATGACAATGTCAAAATGTTTTATTTCGGCCGCTTGACACACAACCACATTCCAAATGCAGTGGTTGTGCCAATCACTGATCTTGTTCAACCATGTCACCTGGTTCCCAGGTTTCTGAGTGGTGCACTCAAGTCTCACTGGCTTCGTGGGGGCAGCATGAACACTGCAGAGACTTTTTTTTTGAACAGGTATATCAATCTACGTACATTTGAACAATACAGAGTGCATGGGAATGAATGAATTGGGTGGCTCGCTCATTTCACAGTGTTGTGTATTAGTTGGCATGTATGTACTACCTGGCCTTGTCATATCGGCAATGGTAGTCAACATTGATAAATTGGATTTGGTGTTCCCTATGTAGATGCTATAACCAGGGCAGGAGGCTACGGTATTCTATGTAGTGTATGGTAGGAATGTGAGTACGACATGTGACAACAGCAGCTACATAATTATGGCATCACTACTGTGAGTTTTCCTTTTTACAGATGCCTGACATCCACTTTGCTTCGCAATTTACTCTTTGGATCTGGCTCTTAGTTTCGTTCTTAAATACTGTCCGGTGATTTAAATTCACAACATGCAAAGTCCCGCAAACCTCGAAATAAACACTATCCATGTTAAAATTAAGAAGCTTAGGCAAGCTTTACCTAAGAACTTTGTCCTACCAGTCTTATAGTGGACTTAGTCTACTTAGTGACTTGAGTTGTCTTATTGAGCTTTTTTCCCAACTAAGTATGTTTAAGTCATGATCAAACAGGTTGAAGTTTTCCTGATGTCCCCGCTCCATCCACTCCCGCCCTATCTCACATTGGCTTACTTAGAGGCTCCGTCCTCACCGCCGATAACTCTTCGACCGCACCCACTTTCTCCTACCCCTACACAGACAATCCTTTTACCCATGCTTGGTCCGACCGGTAAGTTGTGGGTTGCAGACTGTATCATGTACAGGGTGATTATCGCGGGCATAGTTCATCGAACGAACAGAAGACTACCATGATAATGTTTTCGTCGAAGGGTTTTATTTAGGTACTGATACCAGTACGTCCCTTCATCCGTCCTGTATATCCGTACGGCCCCGCGATCCCCACTTGTCAATGCATTTTTCACTCGGACCGACCAATCGCCTAGATCACTCAGGGAGAACACGATCAAGCAATTCTTTGCTGACATGTGGGCGAGGCGTGAGCCGACAAGGGAAAGGATCAGGGTGTCTGAAATCGTTTAGAGAAAGCACTGAAAACAGGCACTATCCGGACATACTCTGTGGCACCACTTGTGAATGTCGCTTTGAATGTGATATCATTTCCGTCTGCATCCCTGGCGAGATTGAAATCTAGCGTGGCCAGCATCGTCGCAATAACACCCCACACGGATGCATCCGCAGCATAACGGCCTGAAAAAGACCATGGGGCTTTATGTAAGCCAATGGTCCTGCTCGGGGTATAGCGGCCCACCTGGACATCTTCGCCTCCCAAATCCAAAGGCAAACTCGCCAGGATCGTCATCCGTCAACATCCCTTCCGCATCCAAGAATCTTTCAGGGAGGAATTTGTCTCCATCGGGATACCGAGCCCCGTCGCGTGAGATGGCCCTACAGGAATGGTGAGTGGCCCGGCGGAGGTACTCGCACGTGCATGAAGAGTGTACCAAACGTTTACGACGATGATTGCCCCTGGTGGAACACTGAGTACTACGTGTAAATAGCATACGCGTATAGGACATACCTTTGGGTATGAAGTAACCCCTATAAATATCATTTCGCGTAACCGCGTGCGGGCCACCTCGAGGATATTTAGAAACACTTCGGAAAGGACATTCACATCCCAATACGCACCTGAGGGAAAAAATGGCCTCCATCTGAATACTTCCCGCATGATTGCATCGACATATGGCAGGGATGGTCTGTCGTCAAACTCGGGGAGTCTGTCCGTACCCACAACAGCGTCAATTTCCGCTTGTGCACGTTTCCACACATGTGGGTTCTCAACCATCGCAAGCGCGAATGTCATCAATGTCGCACTCGTCTGTAGGTTTGTAAGCAATATATCCGTACTTGAGTGATCCTGTACAGACGGTATCTGCAGCGCCTGTGTAAACAATCAGTAAAATCCAACCCTTATTTATTCGCGTCAGCAAGGCCTACCGTGCAAAGTAGTAGCGGAAGCGTGCTTAAGAGCTGTCTCGTATTCGAAACGATACGAACCATCGGTCTTCTCCATCCGAGTGATATGGTCCGATACCATGGAAACAATCATGCGGTCATTGGATTCCTACAGCAGCAGCAGCAGCAGCACCTGGTCACGTTCCTTCGCTTTCCAATACACGCAAGGCTTACCGTGCGCTCCCTGACGTATCGGTACGGCGTCTCGACCAATTTGTTCCTCCACGCATACGCTTCGTTCATCTCACGTTTGATCCACGACCCGAGAAACCAGTCTGGCATGCGCAGTACTTTCCAAATAATTTGAGCGAAATTGGTTTCGTGTTCAACCAAAGACACTTACAAAAAGGGAATGTCTTGATGAGGAATACCTTCCCGGGTGACAATCCCGGCACGGCAACTCGAAGGAAGTTCTCGACAATCGACACCATGGGGTCATTCCATGGACTTGGCTCATAGTCGTACACTGCAGACAAGGCTACCGCAATAGAAAACCTGCGTGAATTGGAGAGATTGAAACGTGAACCAATCACGAACGCAAATCAACGTTCTTACATCGAAAAGTGTAATGGATACTGGTCAGGATCGTCAATCATGTTGACGACCAACTGTCGGGCTTTGCGAAGCTGCATTGGGCGAAAGCGGAGGGCAGCACCGGCGCGGAATGTCTGTTGGAATATTCGCCGGCAGAGCCTCCAATGTTCCCCGTACCGCGATACAGCAAAGTTAAAATCAAAATAGCTAGAAGGACACCAGTCAGCGATGCATCTATCTTGAGAAGATTTGTGTGAGACTCACGGGGCAGCAACAGTCGCAACGAAAGGACGATCAGAATATATCTGCGATCGCTTCTCCAGCAGCTCGGTGGCGACGAAAGTTGAACCCAGGACAATAAAATCGGTATCCAAGAGTCGAATATACATTATATCCCCTGGGAACACTCAGAGGCACGCACCATTGTTTTGCACTACACTCACCATACTTTGCCCCCCATTCTGTAAACGTCAACCACATTCGCTGGACGTTAACAGAGAGGGCGTTTCCTAAGAGCGGGAGTGGGGTAGGGCCAGGGGGGAGAGGATATCCCTTCCTCTCGATGCGGTTTTGAAGGATCCGTCGAATTATGTGCGCAGTCACAACCACGAGCGGTACTAGCGCCACAAGACGAGTAGCTGAAGTGGACCACTCCATTTCTTTACCGCGGAAGGGTAATTCTGGAACAGCGAGCAGATCGTTTCAAGTACCATCTTATATAGACGGAGTCTTGCACGTTGCGAATGAAGCTCCGTTTCCCGGCAGCCACCCCCGGGCAACCCGTAGTGACACGGTGGGCACCCATAGGACACAGCGGGGGAAAAAGGACCATCTCGGACTTTCAGCAAGTCAAAACACCTAGAATACATCCGAGAAGCAGAAGACCCATAGAAAACCCAATAGACTCCAGGAAAAACCCGGTTGAAAAACCCGGCAAGCAATCGACGTGAGAAGATGTCGAGAACACGGCGAATGGCACTCAGTCCCGGGCCACGAAAAGGGCAACGAAGGTCATAGAGTGGGATGGAGCGCGAGACGAGGGATGGGAGATGGGAGCGATGGTGGACGTCAACGTCAAGCGGTCGGCCACGTGGATTGGACTGGTAGCAGGGCGCCTGTGGGGCGTCCGTCACCTGGGGACGGCTGCCAATGAAGAGTGGGACGGGTAAAAGGTCTAGGCAGTATAGGTCGTAGGATAGGGCACGTTGAGCTTGAAGTCTATGTTGGGGTTCGATCCTCCGGTCAACACAGATGCCATCAGACGAAAGGAACGCAACCCAGTGGCTCATACCCGTAATGTTGGTCGAGCCGGGCCCGTGTTCAAGACTCGGACCAGCACGAGCTCTGTTGTATATACAGGAAGTACCAGTAGTAGTGAATGCTCATCCCTTGATCACGATCAAACTAGACATCGCCGAACAAACGCCACCATCGCCAGCGATGGCTCGAGGTCACCTGGCAAACTCAACGCCCCAAACCGCCCCGCCTTGGCCCACTCATCCACCACCCAAACCCCCCACAGCGCAAGCCACCCAAACGTCCACATCCAGCCCCAAACCCCGATCACCTGTCTCCCCATGGCTTTTGCCCAAACGCGCTCCAGCACCACGCCAACGCCATTCATCACCCAGAACCCCATTATGGCAACCGAGTTTCCGCCTCGTCCAAAGGATCGAAGTTCAATGTCGTGAAAGATGCCAGAGACAAGGAAGGCTCCGAACAGGCCTCCAAGCCGGCCAAACAGGTAGTTGAATGGCAGGATACCTAGCGTCACGAGTAGTTCACGCATCATCTGATGCCATCGACGACCCCAAAGTTCGGTCAAGGAAGTCGACAACCACGGAGAGTCGAAAAGGGGTGGCCATTGAGAGGGACGTTGCTGGAACAAGACGATGCATACGATCGCTAGAAAGTGGTAGCTCCACTGCATCGCAAAGTACGCCATCCAGACCACCAAAAAGGACACGAACACAGAGCGAAAAAGTTCTAGGAGGGGCGGGAGGGTGTGGTCAAACAGGGAGCCACCACCGAGCGACCCAAACGTATCCGGGGATAGCATGCGGATGACCTGGATGCATACGTCGAAAGCTAAGGCGTGAAAGGCCAATTGGGCTGCCGACAACAGTACGAAGATGGTTCGCGAATCCGTTTCAAAGGCGGGCTTGGGGACGATGAGTCCTCGCGGCCAGTTCCACCCGATACCTCGCGTGTTGAACATCAAGCCCCAGGCATTCCAGAACGCTGTGTAGACGCCCTCAGAATCTGGTTTGTTATGTTTGTTCGAAGAACTCGACCGCTGAAAAGGTTCTCGTGCAACGGCCCACACAGTGCCCCGCATTGAGATAGAACACATATGGGTCTAGGACGGACCACCTCAGTGGCATGCAACACTGGACCGGGTTCACTCACGATGAGCACAGTGTTCATTTGGGCCTGCCTGGGATCGCCTCCGGACATGTCGACGAATATTCCGCGCCATGCAAACCACACGAGGACAGGCAAAAGCGCAAGGCGGTAAAACCGCGTACCCTTGAGTTGAACCAGTACTCCCATCAAGTATAGACACACTAGAGGCGGAAAGATGTACACAAGAAAAGTGGCCCTTGTAAGGGCGATCTTCCGCGAGGTGGCAAACACGCCTTCAACACTTTGAGCAGTCGTACGAGGCCATGAGGATCCTTCTCTACGGAGGACGCAAGGAACGTACTGACCTTGAGGCTTGTGGGGCCATACTCGGGGTTGTAGGCATGGGTGGATTCTGTGTCAAATCGATCAGTTTCAAGTGACGGGCCATTATATAACGCGGAGTTTCGAGAGGCACGTTTATACTATTTCCGACTCGGAATAGAAGCACTGATAACGGTGGACTGATACCACCGCCTCATGTCCTTCAGTCGTGAAGGGGAAAGCCTGAGAATCACCGAACGTACTCACTTAACTTGCTACTCGATCATGAGTCGTGATCCTGTAAATCGGAAGTCGCACCTATAGAGCTGTACTGGTAGATGATACTACAGAGACTTACATTGAGTATTTGGGAGGCCGGCTCAGCTCTCCTCAGGTTCCTTGCAATATTCCAGTCTATGATTTAGCTGCCTGCAGTGTTTGGATGCATGCCATTGTCACCGCGATTTCAAGGGTATTTCTAAGTATCCGAACGGCGCGCCGGAGTGACGGACTCGGTGACTCCTTTTTTGCACCCTACTGCACGCCAGTTCTAGTTCGTAATCTCTGAAACAGCCCCACATCACTGCACCAATTAAGAACTTGCTATATCGAAGAACCTGCGAACAAGCGCCACAAGTGCCAGTGACGGCTCGAGCCCACCACCCACGCTCATTGCACCAAACCTCCCCAACT
Source organism: Hortiboletus campestris (assembly GCA_038090935.1). Lineage (NCBI taxonomy): Eukaryota > Fungi > Basidiomycota > Agaricomycetes > Boletales > Boletaceae > Hortiboletus > Hortiboletus campestris. The sequence continues at coordinate 13,230 of JBBPNN010000092.1, forward strand.
TTGCATACACGTTCACCATGGGGACGCTCCAGAGGAACAACCACCCGAACATCCACGTCCAGCCCAAAATACCGCCTACCATTCGCCCCGTGGCTCTCTTCCAAAGACGCTCCAGAAGAATTCCGACGCCGTTCATCAACCAGTAACCGATGCAGACGACCGAGTATCCACCTTGTCCAAGCTCGAAGTTGTGAAAGATACCGGAGACGAAGAAGGCCCCGAGAAGGCCTCCAACCCGGCCAAACAGGAAACTGAACGGCTTATCACCTAGGTTTAAGACCGAGTGACGCATTATTTGATGCCATCGACGACCCCAAAGTTCGCCCAACGACGTCGCCGACCACGGAGCGTCGAAAAGGGGTGGCCATTGAGACGGATGTTGGTGAAACAAGATGACGCACACGATCGCTAGAAATTGTTGCCTGAACTGCATCCCAAAGTATATCACCGCCCCTGTTAGAAGTGTTACGAGCATGGCTCGCAAGAGTTCTAGGACGGGGGGAAGGGTGTGGTCAAATAGAGAGCCACCTTGGAGCGAGCCGAAGGTCTCGGGGGAAAAATTGCGAATGGTCTGCAAACATGCGTCAAATGCCACGGCGTGAAAGACGCATCGGACTGCCGACGATAGCACGAAAACGACCCGCGAGTCGGTTTCGAATGGAGGTTTCGGGATGACGAGTCCTCGGGACCAATTCCATCCGATACCTCGTGGGTTTATCAACAAGTCCCAGGTGTTCCAACACGCTGTGGAAACACTGTTTGAATTCGACTTGTTCCGGTTGTCCACAGGAGTGTGACGCCGATATGGCACCCGTGCGAACGCCCACACAGCGGAAGTCGTCCCCAGGGCACACATTTGAGTCTGGGGCGGATCCCATCAGATGGCATGCAACACAGAACGAGTGATACTCACGACGAGCGTCTGGGCTTCCGCGGTTTCGCCTCCCGACATATCCACCAAAGTTGCACGCCAAGCCAAGTACACTGTGACGGGTAAGAGTGCCATTCGGTAGGTGCGCGTTCCCTCGAGCTGAACCAGTACTCCCATCAAGTACTGGCACACGAGAGGCGGCAGGATATGCGCTAGGAAGGTAGTAAAATGATCAACCGTTTGTGACGTTGCGAATACGGCTTCAAGGACACTTTGAGCGACCATGCCGTTAGGAGCTTGCTTATGCGGAAAATGAAGGGACTGACCTTGAGGCTCGTGAGGCCATCATGCAAAGGGTAGTGAGAGTGGATCCTGCGAGTCAAATTAATCAGTTATAGTCCTTCGGATGATGACGGAACATTCACTTTGACGACTGCAGTTCATCCGAGCCTAGACCGGAAGGGTCAAGTCCCACCACCTACCGTTGCCACTCGACCATGATGACACTCGTTGGATTTGAATAAGCTCGTGTTATATCGTAAAGTCATACCCTTTCGTGGCCGATTACGCCCGGTGTGAAGCGACGGGTGATTGTCACATACAACTCGTTGTATCGGCCCAGGGAAAAACCACTTCCCCCACTGGGATCAACATAAAGCTCCCGTGATCATACTTGCAGAAATCGCCGTTCACCGGAATCTTGATTGTAACGATTGTAACACAAACTTCTTCTCCCGGCTCAAACACGATTTCATGTCGAGGATCGTACATTGGCTCCACCAGCCGACTCCAAACTAGCGCAATGTCATCGACAGAACAGAGGGCTGTCGCGTAACCCGCGAGTGAAGCAAACAACAGACAGCGCTCACCGTGTTCATTGGATAAGTTGCCCATTGCAATGAATAGTAGTTGTTAGACCATACGGAATTTCAGGTGTGCAAATGGGACCTAGAATCCAAATTCTACTAGTGATGTGCACCCGGCTTCAAGCCTCCAGCCGGGCCATGTCGGGCTTTTGGGCAAGGGCTTGAATGGTCTGGGGCTCCGGTCTACTTCTTGGTAGGCCGTGGGCCTGGGAAAGCGATCAGTTGATAGATATAAGCGCTATGAAGGCCGTACTAATTGGTACTGAGTACTAGTACTGACTCGCTGGAGCATGCAGCGCATGTGTGTTGCTGCAGTTTGGTAGTGGGCAGTTGCAGTGGCGCACGGATACGGTGGTGATGTTAGGTGGCTGTTGTTGCCGTGCATGCGTGCGCCATCTCGTACAGAGAACAGCGAAAATGCTATATGAGAAGTGATAGGAGTGAGTGAGCGATGCGCACAAAACTTGGTGCTCGATCGCAGTACCAGTAGTACATACGGCTGAGTCGGCAGGAATTCTTGTCTATGGCAGCGCAAAGCATCCCAACTTGAATGCATAACACATACCCTATCATAACACATACTCCCTCATAACCCATAGCATTTCTGATGTCCCAAAATGCCTTGGTTCACCATACGACCTCCCTGATAACCCATACTCCCTAGTAACCCATAGCTCTGGGACTATCCCGAGAGGTATGTGTTAGGAGTCACTGGCACGGGAGTCGACTGTACACCCGATTGACATCCGATATAGTAAGTCGTGGGTGGGCCAGACTGGCACATAACTCAGAGCCGGGCCGGCAGCCGTTGATATTACGACGCGGTTGGCCGACTGCCTCGACGAACTTGAATCACCTGAAACGTTTCCCGAATGTGAGGGTGGCTCCGGTGTGTCTGATTTCCCTCATTTCCAGCTAGCGACTTGTTTCGAGTTGCAGTGTGCGAGGCTGCTCGTTGCGCCACCCGTTCTAGTCTCTGCGATCCTTTTCATCCGAGTCCGAACTATTTCCGTCGCTCTAACTGTTCCCGCCAGCCTTCGACACTTCTCGTTCCCTCTCGCTCGTCTTTACATCCCCTAGGCTTGATATATCGACTCGATGCATTCATCGCATGATTGCACTCGTTCGCTTCGCTTCTGGAGCGCTCTGCGCTCTGCGGCGGTTAAACCCACGGATTACCCCCGTTTCGTCCCAATGTTTCTGCTATTGGTCAATAATGCGATCCCGTTACGCGGAGCACCCTGCCGCGCAGCGACGAAACCAGTTCACGTCGCATGAATACGAGAGATACATCAACGCTCATCGTCACACCGACCGGGGCGCACACTCATATGGTCAAGGTCCATGCGTCATACGTCTATGTATAAGGAAAATAAGGAGGACCCAATCAAATGTCTAGTTCTTGCTCAACGCCTGTAGTTGAACGTATTTATAATAATCTCCACGTAGAGATATGAGCTCGTCATGAGTACCAGCCTCGCCGACCTGTCCCTCTTTTATGAAGTAACTAGAAAAGTCGTCATCGGGTGGTGGCATGTGGCCGGAAAAAAAAACACGACTCACATGCGATCAGCATTCTGGATGGTGGTTAGACGGTGGGCGATGGCAATTATTGTACGACCCTTGGCAACTCGGTCAAGGGCCTCCTGAACGACCTTTTCCGAATTTGAATCCAGTGCAGATGTGGCTTCATCCAATAGCAGGACCTTTGGATCACGCAAAAGTGCACGAGCAATGGCGATTCGTTCTGGAGATTATTAATCATAGTCAAGGCGTACCTGCAAATAGGCTACTTACGTTTCTGACCACCCGATAGCTGTGAACCCTTGTCACCGACCTGAGTATCAAAGCCACTGTGACGATATCAATAAATTGTGTGCCTAGTAGATGTGTGTAGACTTACTCGGGCAACGACCGGATAAAATCCAAAATATTTGCATCACGGCAGACCGCTTCAATTTCTTCCTGCGTGACCTCGGATTCGGGTTTGGTTGCGCCAAGTAAGATGTTGAAACGGATAGTGCCAGAATACAAAGTCTAGGAGAGAATACCTCTCAAGTCATCATGGCAAATATATAGTACATGGTACTGACCGGCTCCTGGGAAACAAGTGCGATGTTTTTCCGGTACTCCTGGACGTTGAATTCATTGATGGGATTTCCATCCAAGAGAATTCGACCGAACAGAGGGTCATAGAAACGTTCGATCATTTGAATGCTGTAGGAATAATCAGAGAAATTGTCGAGTAGCGATCTCAACGGAACGTGCACTGTGCTTTTACCGCAACCACTGGGCCCGACGAGAGCAACGTATGTGCCGGGTTCGACTCTGAACGAGAGACCTTGCAGGACACGAACACCAGGTCGTGTCGGGTATCGGAAGAACACATCTTCAAACTGGATCTGGCCCAGAACGCTCTCTCTCTTGGACGTTTTGCCAGCGGTGGACTCGGCGTCGATTTTAGGAATGGAGTCAAATAGCTTGACAATTGCGGTTCCAGCGCCGCGAGCTGAAGAGATATCAGGTACAAAGGAGAAAATATTTCCTGCTTGCATAGCTCCAAATGTTGTGCTCTGTGGGGGATGCTGAGCACTCGAAACCAACAGAGTAGAGGCAACGCACCATAAGAGATATGAAGAATGACATCGTGCTGATTTCCCCGTAAGAGACGAGCCGTGCGCCATACCAAAAGACGAGGGCAACGACGTAGAGTGCTACTGATTGCGAGAATGCATACAACAGACTGCTCCATATTGTGGTCTTGTTTGATTTTCGGAGAGGTTCTTCCAAACTTTTGCTGTATAATCTCAAACAGTCTTCCTCCCGAGTAAGGGAGACAACAGTGCGAATGGACGCAGCAGCTTCGCAAGCCAGCTGAGCCGAACTCTCGTGGGCACCTTTGTTTTGTTGGTCTTTCAAGACAATAACACGCTTTGTGGTCACTCAATGAATGAAGAAAGAGCCAAGCAAGGGCAAACCCACCAAACGAATATAACCGGTCGAGAGAAGGAGAGGGATACAAGCTGCAATATATTACCGGTCATCAACGTCCCTACGGCAAACTGGATAGGACCACGAACCCATGCCGACCAAAGCGGGCTTCCATGCGTAAGCCAAGCTAATTATTGAGCCGCCGATCAGGGTGGCGATGGACTGCACAAGACTGGATGCCCGTTGGAAGTCTAGTCAATGAAAAAACCGTGCTCACGTTCCAAGGGTGACGCCAGCCAAACCATTGACCATTTGTGGGTTGTCGCTCAAATTGACGGTGAGAGAACCAGTCTACGAGGACACGATCAGAATTGGCAGAGTAAGTACCCCAGAACTATGACTCACACTGTTCTCATTCTTGTCGAAATACACGACTGTTGGAGGGTGCTGTAAACAAGTAACAGAATGCACAGGCGAGAGACTCACTATCTTGTCGAAGGATGGCCTTGAAGCTGAGCGAGCGCAATTTAGACGTCAGAATAGCAGCCGAGGATGTGAAGAAATAAGTCTGGAGAGCAAAGGAAAACCCCAAGAGAACAGCAACGATGAACATCCTTGGCCAGCTTCAGACATATCAACCCAGCAGAACGACTTCTCTTACCACAGCGCATTCCTGTTCCCATCGTATTTCCGAACAGAGGGATCTGTTTGAGAGAAACCAGAAATGGCTTGACCTGATGGAATATGAGTGTGCGGTCATGAGACGCGATCAGATTAAGGGAACTTGCCATAAATAATTCCAGATGATGGGTAGGCCATTCCCGACACTGTTCAAAGACTCAGTTTTACAGTGAACGAGTGTCCAAAGGAAGCAATCTCACTGATGGCAAATAGTGAACCGACTGCATACCTCCATAATTCCTCACGGTTGAGGAGTCCGATTCGCCTGAAGAGGTAAAGCATGTTGTACTTGTCATCATCGACCTCGTTTAGTTTTCTTTCATCGATCCACTTCAGGGCGAGAGCAGAACTAATGGACCAAACGGTGCGCCTGCGGACAGGCGAAACTTGCACTTCTTCAACTTTCTCCATGGCTGCGGTGCCTTCGCTATCATCCACCTCCTTCGTCTCTCGGAGTGTCTGGGCATTAACAAGGCGCGAATAAGCGCTGCTGTCGTTGGCCAAGAGCTCCGTATGTGTACCCTTCTCCAAAACTAGTCCCTCTCCCATGACGTAAATGCAATCAGCGTCCTTGATCGTAGACAGCCGGTGAGCGATCTTGATCGTCGTGCGACCCGCAGCAGCCTTGTCCAATGCATCCTGTACGATCCCCTCGGACTGCGTGTCGAGCGCTGAAGTTGCCTCATCAAGAAGTAAAATTCGAGGATCAGAGACGATGGCACGAGCGATTGCTACACGCTGCTTCTGACCACCGGACAAGAGGAGACCACGTTCGCCAACCATGGTATCGTACCCGTTGGGTAACTTGCTGATGAAACCATCTGCATTGGCTTTGATACATGCCTCCTTGATGAGCTCGAATTTCTCATCCTCCGAGAGATGTTCGTAAGGAGTGTTGATCAAACCGTGTGCAACGTTGCATTTGATGGTCGTCGCGAAAAGCGTAGGTTCCTGGGAGACAAGGCCGATCTGCGAGCGCAACCATTTGATATTTAAGTCACGAAGATCCACACCGTCAAGTTTGAGCGAGCCGCCTAGAGGATCGTAGAAACGTTCGATAAGGGAGATTATAGATGATTTTCCCGAACCGGAAGCGCCAACCAAGGCTGCGGTCTCGCCCGCGGTAAACGTAACATCGATGCGCTTGACGATAGGCACATCCGGGCGGGAAGGATAGTTGAACCTGACATTCTCCAGGGTGATCTCGCCGACAACCTTGTCCGGTTTGAGTCCGCCCGGATCCGAAGAGTCAATAACAGGAATGCGCTCGATGGTGGCGAACAGTTTCGCAGCCGCGCCTCGGCCATTTGCGATAGCTATGTAATAGATTAAGCAAGGATGTTAAGCCACAAGTAGGGTGCTGACCTAGCGCCTCGGGTACCATCGTGACAAGGGAGAAAGAACCAATCAAGATGGCCAGGAGTACATTTACGACCTGACCGGCAGTTGCTGTCAGGAGATATATCAGCGAACGAAGCAGACGATCGCAAGTCTTGCAGCTCACCGTAACCCTCGTTGATCAACGTGGTGCCAAACTGGAATGCTGGAAGGGTGTCAGTCGCAAAGTGACATCGACAACAGGACTGCGTACCCAGAGCGTAGGCCGAGGTTAAGACGAAGAAACAGACACCCATACCAGCGCCGTTAAATATGGCTAATTTAGCATCGACGACGCGGGCTTCTTGGACGTGTACATCGTAAAGACTGGTCAACGTCTTCTGGGCGCCGAATGCATGAACGGTACGTACGGAGGAGATGACTTCCTCCGCGAGTGCACCACTCTCAGCAACATGCTTGAGAGAAAGTCTACGGTGGATGAGGAGGAAGTGGGTGAGAAGGGAAAGGTACAGACTGTATGTGTTTTGCTATGAATTTGTTCATGACACCACCAGTGATTGCTATGCAAGGAAGGATGGAAGACACCGCAAGAGCGAGTCTCCAGCAGCGAACATAGGCGAGGATATAACCGGTAAGGAAAGAAGCGATACAGCTGACCACGATTGCGACCTTTTCGGACATGCCCTGCTGCACGAGATCTGTGGAAGGACGGGGTGAGTGGAAAGGGAGGAGGAAGGAGAGGACATACGGGTGTCTGTCTGAACGCGGGTTGCGACCTCACCTGCGCCGACAGTGTCGAAGTAGGCGATTTCCTGACGTAGCACGGCTTGGAGATATTTCTCGCGAATGCGTTTGGCGTTTACTTCGCCAGTGTAGACCCAAATGACCATGTAGATGAATGTGCAGACAAGGGCACCGATTCCTTTCCGGGGATGAGTAAGTATGTGGAGGGAAAAAAATGAGGAGGTACCGATGTAAACGATGTATAAGGAATCTAAAGCAGTGACACTACGGAAGTGTGCTGCTGCTACCTGCAATTCCTGGAAGGCGGTGGCATTGTTCAAGTTGACGCCTTGGAGATATCCAGCTTCAGAACCAAAGGAGACGAACTCCTGGGTGAGCCTTCCGAAGATAAGACTCATCAGAGGCTAGTCGGAATCCATGAGATAGTGGGTGGATGGATTGGGAAAGGGGGTACCTCAGCAGCGCCAGCTGCGGCTGCAGCCACGAGACCAATGGCATTGAGGAAAAGCTCGAAGGGAGTAGCATAGCTGGGGTTGATCAGAAAGAGGGTGGGTAGAGAAGGAGAGGAAGGACATTACCGGAAGAGCTGTGTGAACGCAATGGGAGGGTGTGCCTCGACAGCGGGTTTCCTGTCAGGGGGGACATGAACGAAGGTGTCGGCCTCGTCTGGTGTCTTGCCTGGCTTGCGTGCCATGGACCGGAGATATGGTCAGTGAATTTGTCACAGAGCGACGCAGATTGCACAAATATATGAGTCGATGTGCGTACATCGCTCCGTGTACTGCTGGCGCGACTCTGGTTCTGGCTAGAGCTGGCTAACTCCGTATTGCCAAGACAAAAATGTAACAGGTTCCTTGTTCGTGAGCTTGACAAGGCTAACCTGCCTGATCTATCCATTGGAACCCGACTTGATCCTTGTAGGTCTTGTTTCATTCATCGACCGCTCAAACCGCGGGCATTGCGAGATTTTTTCTTTTGGAACATGGAACCAATGTGATGTGCGGAATTACAGTAAATAAATCAGGACAGAGGCGCCGCGAGTTTCAACTCACTGATGTTTAGTGTCACAGAGCGCGTCTACGTCGGTGGCTAATCGCAACTTGACGTGGTATCAAGTTTCAAGTTGAACGTCCCGAAAACCGACGTCGTCCTGCATGGCGTATCAATTGGAAATAGACGGCCTTGTGGCGTTGCACCAGTCCATCCGACAGCGCGACTGCCAGTGAGTGACCAACTCTGCCCATCTATCATGTCCCAACCTCCTGCTTTGCATGTAGTCCTTCAGCAAGCTATCGCCTATAGAGCCGATGAAAATATTCTGTGTCGCCGAGCCTCTTCCACCTTCTGCCAGTGCTCCCGATTTTTTCCCAAGAACTACCTACCGCTATCCACCGATCATCTGTTAGAGGCATCTTCTTGCGGAAAGCGCAATCAGCGACTTCAACTCGTTTGCTCGGATCCACTAGTTGTCGTCTTGCGACGGGGATTGCTTCGGAGCCTCATGCACTCGAGACCATGTTCAAGAATCTGTTCGGAGCCCCGTTTGCCCTGTTCCGTTTGGTTCTGGGTTCAATACCAACTTGTCATTTGTTGTTACAATCCCACAGAGGAGCGACCTCATCACCTATGACGAGTTCATTCATACGTCTTACCGAGAGGGTCATCCCATCCCATCTCATCCCTCCTAACACTACACCCACAACTTAGTAGCTTCTTTCGAGGAATGCCTCAGTGTCTTACAGAAACGGCCTGAAATTCCTCGAGGGACCTCCACTGTGTTGTTTCCACTGGAGAGTCTGTACAGCATGGACAGAGATTTCTGTTCTCTAACAGAGACCATGGGATTCTTGTGCCTGCCGGACGCGCACATTGTCGTGGACGAGGCTGATGCGTCGGGAATGTGTGGGCCCAACGGGACTGGGTATGTCTCGCCTAGGTTTGAACGATCATGTTCATACCAAGGGATATACCTCTGGTGAAGGGTGGCGATTTCACAGAGGTAAATACTACTCATCTTTGGGATATGCATTTATGAAACTGACCACGGTCTTAGTCTTGTTTAATAACCGCCCTGTTGACCTCATCACTCGTAAGGGACTACTTGATTAATTTCGCAAATAATGTCCTGTTCTCGACGTCCATGCCACACACCGACATTTACGCACTTGAAGTATACCTCAGTGTCATATCGAGCGCACGCGGCCAAGAGGTATAATTGATTGCCCTCACTGTATATATGCGCTGATTCCCTGGTTCTATTCCCATCATTCCTTAAAAGCTTCGGCAGAGCTTAAATCGCCTATCTCATTTCGCACGAGTGAAGTTATTTATTGCCCTGAAGAATGTTCCTGAGATCATCCTGCGCTAGACAAATCCGATGGCACGGTTGTAGTCTCTGATCGTGGCTTGTTCCCCGATCATTCTAGTCCACACCTCGCACGGGGAGCCTGGAAGACTACCTATTGCAGAGAGAGTACGCAGTCTCGCCGCTAACCTATCCAGTAGTGGGGAGACCTACAATCCGTGCCATCATTCATGCAGTGGAGACGGAAGAGCAGATCGATTCGTTCACCAGCAAGTTCCCGGCTTGGCAGAGCGACAAGTTTCACCCACAGGAAGTGTTAGTGGCAGTGGGAGAGCGGGAGAGTCGCACGCGAGGGCGAGAGCAAAGTTTTCAAAGAGACATGCGCAAGCTGTTGTAGGTAGCTAGCGCCTACCACGAGTTTTGACCTACCCGCGAAGTTAGTCACTTTTCAAAACCCGCGCGATCATCGTGGGCATCCCTCCCGCCGTGTCCAACACCACTTGTAGTAAACCACTGTTTCAACTTTTTACGCCAAACCATTCTCTGCCAGAATCCGTGACAGAGGAAGATGCGTCGTCAGACTACGTTTGCAGGATCTGGAAACCGTATATACGACGGATGAGCAGAACCATAGGGATTTTTCAGATCTTCATGAGTAGAAATATCACCCATGGACCAACCAAGTTGTATATACCCAATATGGCTATAGAATCCCCTCCCGTATGTATCATTCCCTACGTTGCGAGCAATCTTGCGATCTTGGCCGACCGCGGTCTTATCGTACAATTGATTGGGAGCGCACGCCTACCCAGAGCAAGTAAGAAAACGATTCGTATGTGCACGCAAGCGATCGAGCATACCTGACGAATAACTTACTATAGTATTCAAGCACAGGCTCAAATTCGTTCCCTGCGTCATCCACAGGCTTGGCGATATCAAAGCACGCCAAGATGTGCGAAGTTGAGATAAAGACCACCGACTGTCCAACGTGGCGTCCCGGGCATGTGCTTTCGGTGCAGTCAGTGCCATGAATTGATAAAGATCAAGGAATCTGTACCGTCTTCCCCACCCGAATATCGTTGACTCCATGACTTCCCGTGCTGTGGCACCACCTTCCGTTGTGACCAAGAACCGGGAAGGATCGAATTGATCCGGGTTTGGAAATACCTCGGGGTCCCTCATAATTGCCCTTGTGAGGTCAGATAAAGCCAAACGAGACATTGCACATAAGAACATACCAAGTGTTCCCTAATACCACTGATTCTTTCGGAATCCGGTAACCGAGATACTCATCCTCTTCAATAACCATGTGAGGTAAACCTGGACGATTGTGAATAATTCAGAATGAAGAGCGAGCAAAACAACCTATACCAAGTGGGGTAATGACATTCCATCGGAGCACCTCAAGGACGATGCAATCGATAAACGGTAATGATGAGCGATCCTCAAAGGTTGGCATACGGTCTCGGTCCTGACCTAGCACCGAATCCAGCTCAATTTGGGCTTGGCGCTGTATTTCAGGGTGCAAGGCCATGGCACCAAAGAAAGTGTACATAGCAGAGACGGTCTTGATGGATGAGTCGAGCATAGAGGCATACGGAAGTCTCAAAGCTTACTGAATCCATGGAAGCGACGTACATCGCCGCAGCCGCGTCACGAATCAGCCCCGCTTGGCGTGAATGTTCCGGATCTTCGTCTGGTGGAAGCTGACTCAACAGTGTAGATATAAATGATGGACTAGCTGTCCCCGCTGCCTTTAAACGTCAAACAGGATAATGTAGCACATAGCATTTGCAAAGAGTGAGGAGCATACCATCTGACTGCGCACCATATCAAATGGCGCGTAACGGAGTCGCTGACTTACCAGCCTTGCCTCTGCTGCGTCGTTCTTGAACCCACCACCTGGAAGCCAACTTGGATAGTATTTGACTGCAAAACTATCCAGATAGAATCGTTTATGGAGGGGCAGACGACTCACGCAATGGGAACACGTCGACTAAATAGGGGCTATTGCGGGGGCTTTCCAGTGCATCCTGAACAATCTTCAGAAGGGGATCATCAGGGTGCGTGATCTCGTGTCCATAGCATATCCGTAATACAGAAGATGCGATGCTCCTAAATAAATGAAAGTCAGATTTAAAAACCATGCAAGAAAGTCTTACAGGCGAACGAACGCCGCCCAGTCGTTGGGATTGGCAGATATGTTTCGAAGCAGGGTCCTGGAGCTTTCCAGTTGGACGCGTTGCCAACTCTTGATCTGCCCGAAGAAGTAGCGCTGAGCCAAGGAACGTCGTTCCCTGTGAGGTTCCCCTGAAATGATGGTGAGAACCCAGTCATTGCCTACACTGAAAAAGCGTTGTCATTTACAACTATCCGGTATGCAAACCAACGCTCACAGATCAATGAGCATGGCCATTCGCGGTCGATTGGAGTAGATGGCTGCACGCTTGTCCATGAGATCGCGCGTGGCTTGTGTGGTGTTTAGAACGATTATATGCTTCCCAAAGACTTCCATGTGCATGATATTGCCTACCAACCGCTCAGAACAAAAAACGGGCGCAGAGACCTAGATACGCACCGTAGTCTTCACGCCATTTCACATAGGTATTAACCGTCTTCGCATTGTCCTGTGGGAGATCGAAAAGATTGCCTACCAAGAGGTGTCCTTTTGGCCCTGGAGGGAGGCGCTTTGCACGTCTCCGTAAAAAGTAGCGGAGAACGAGCAGTATTGCAACTGTCACGGGAATGTATATCAGGCGAGGGGCCATGGGTGAGCGTCCAACGCTTGGGCTTCAACTCGAACGTCTGATCCGAAGATAACACTGCTGCAAGCACGCTTCTTTCTAATATATGGCTCCAGTTGGCGTGAATGATCGTCCACCTACGTGACTTCTCTCATCACGCGGGAGGCGGCGGTTAGCATCAAACACCATGATACAGCGAGCGTCACACTTCACCCGGGAGACGGCGATTAATATCGGTCACCATGATTTCGCGTCATACGCAGGTCCATCACCCGACAGATGGCGACGCACGGAGGGAAGAAGCATGGACACAGGCCGGAGGATATCCAGAGCCCACCATCATGGTCCATCTGCGAAACACATCGTCAGGGATGGGATATGCCAAGGCATGGAGGGGCCGGCTCCGTGTCAACTGGGTAGGTTACAGGTCCTCCTGGGTAGTCGTCCACTTACCAGGAATAGGCATATATAGAGCAATATTCATCCGCTGTCGTACCTTAAAATCCAGGAAACAGTGATCCAGGCAGTCAATGGAGGGTCTGCGGTGCACTCAGCTATCGTGTGGCCTACATACACCACAACGTTTGCTTCGACCGGGAGTGGTCCTGAACACCTAGCATAGACTGGACTTTTAATATTGACACGCTCATTCCGTTGCAATAGTAGTGCTGAGCGAATGAGACGAAACAGGTACCCGGCCCCCGAACGTTGGAACTGAGCTCGACTTGGCATGAACATTGCAGTGACGACACGAGATGACCCGAACCTTGATATTGGTGTTGACTCGGATGCTTTGGTGACTTGTGTAGGAGTCGGCGGACTCGGGGATGTGTTTTCTTTTCGCCGTAGCCCTTTGAAAGAATCCGGCGCGCCGTCAGTAGTCTCGATGGTACCCCGAGAGGACGATCTAAATTAGTCACACCATGTGGACGCATTTGTGTTGAGTCTTATCGTAATTTCAAACCGGACATAGACCCAGAAGTAACTCCTCAATGCCAGCACCGATGTGATGGACGACCGCAAAGATATGATATATGGTATACTAATTTGAGATACGTAACAGTACTCTCGTCAACTGAGTTTTGTGCGAGATTATTTTGTTGCAACCGCTGCGTTCTTTTTCTGTTCTTTCAGTTTTTCGATGCGCTATAATCACCGTCGTTAGTCTAATATTCGAATGACTGTCAGACGGGTGGATCAACACGTACCAGACGCCTCTCCTCTTTCCTTCTCGCTATTTCATTCGCCCTTTCTTCTTTGGACATGCCGGCGGTCGACTTTGGAACGTGTTCCACATCCGCTGGCAGAGGGGGTGGCGATGATATGGGGGTCGGTCGAGAACTAGAGACGGGCGAAATGGCAGTTGGTTTGCCAGTCATGCCACTGAACTTTCGAGCTTGGGTATGGATTTGAGGTTGGGGTGTCAGCACACGAGAAGGGGGCTGAGGTGAACCCCACAAAGTCGACGTCCGTATGTTTGATAGGCTTGCAAGCGTATCCATAGCGCCCCATTCATCTTCAACTAGACAGATCAGTCAATGTGTGTTGCCGCACGAGCCCATGAACTGACTACACTTTGGGGAACTTGGACGTGAAGCACCAAATCCAAGGTCGGCCGGTGTCGACACCGCAACGACAGGCGCACTCTCGAACGCACCTGAGACAGTACACAAAGGTGAACACATGGTACACTCCAATAGATGCAATAAACTTACTCCAGTCTCCCTCGTCGGCATTCACGTCCATCAGATCGCCATTAGCCCAGATATTATTTCCGCCTTCCTCGGCGGCAACCTGTTCAGCGAGTTGCGCTGCAACTGATTTTGCGTTCGCCTTGCTCCCGCCGAGTTGAAGACCCTTGGGTTGCGCGAACCCAGGTGTTCGCGATTGGATATCCGCGCCAGCGCCAATCAGTGTGGAGCCGTTATTGATAGATGGTGTCGAGGGGTGTCCGTCAGAGGTACTCGCAATGGTGCTCTGCAAGTCAGCCGGAGCAAGCTGTGAAAGGAATTTAATATTGTAAGAGGAGAGGAAGAATGTTGTAGACTTTACTTTTCTCCCAAGGGAAGACATAGCCCATCCAGCAAACGCCCCTGCGGCACCTGTGGCCGAGTTGACAAGACTTGCTTGCGTGAAACCTCCTGGAACAGACAGAGGTACATTTGAACTCTCTTCGCCCTCAACCAGTGCGGTTTCAGGCTACAAATGGTGAACATAACAAGCCCGAAGGGTGGAAAAGGAAAATCTTACCATGGACGCTGCATGTGTTTCCAAGCGCTTCATGAATAATTCCATCGCCTTGAAAGCTTGATCCCGTACGATTCTGGACGTTGGTCAATGTAACACCACAACAAGAACTAGGATCCTCACTTCTCTTTATCGAGAGTCGCTCCTACGATGTTCGGAATTACCTTCGCGGTTACGTCCTCAATGTTGAAACATTCGCTGGTCGCCGTAAACGCCGCCAATCCTGCCACCCGTGCATGCACAAAAGGATCCTTGAGGGCCTTGGAGAACGCGGGTACAAGGACTTTTTGTTTGGTGTTATAACCAAGGGTGGGTCCTAGTCTTCCGATGAGAATGCACGTATTTGTTCTTATGGATGCCTCAGGGTCACTTTGGAGGCGTGCGAGATGCCGGAGAAGATCATTGTTGAGGATGCGGTCACTGAGCTACACACGAAGGCGTTATCAAAAGGGGGAATAAGGGTAGAACGGCAAAACGCACCTTTGGCGAAAGAAGGACAATCGCGCGTATGGTCGCTTCGCGAATTACGGGGACCGTATCTGTAAAGCCAGATTGCTGGTCCATCGTGATCAGCACAACATGCAAACATAAGAGTGAAGGCACACGTACGAGATTAGGCCAGACTCTATCCACAACGGCTTTTTTGTCAAGTTTGTCCGCATACTCGGAGAGGTTATCGAGGAGTGCCATCCGCGTGCCTCGATCAGGACTTGCGAAGAGTCTGATAAGTGGTCCAAGGATTACGTTTATGTATTCGTCCGGTAAAACATTCTTTCCAAACTGTAGAACTAAAGGAACGATCGTGGCAGCGGAAGCGCCTCCGTACTCGAGCGCAGTCGTGAGGGAAGGAAGAATGCGGAAAGAGGCAAACTCCGGAGGGAACGAGGAAGTGGATTCTTTCAACGTGCTGCATCCGTGGTCAATGAACAGGCTCTTCGAACGACAAGACATCGTTTCTACTTACCGTAAAAGTGTAGCTTTCTCCGCTTCGCTGCCCAAGCTAAAGTTGTCAAGGCCAGCACACACCTTCACCAATCGATTTCCGGAAAAAAATCCGGAGCCTTCGCCAGCCGTCTCTGCCATGCCAGTGTCTAGGAATGTTTTCGGCGTCATGCGCCCCTTCGGATTCGGGTTGAGGAGCTTTTTGAAACACGGAAACACTGAAGGAGGAATAAAGCCGCGAGACGAAGGTTGAGGGGGTGGATGCGGGGGTTCTGCGGTCTCTGGTGGGGGTTGGGTAGGATTGAAGACGGAATGCAGGAGTAGGCCAAGAGCATAGCTGTCTGCGGCAGAGATAGGACCGCTGCGCGCACGATCAGTGGTGTCGCCAGGCGAGGAAAATGGGCTTACTCCTTTAACGTGGACCAACCGCTCTTCTTGACCTCAGGTGGCGCGCAGCTCATCGACCCCGGTAGCAGACCACCCATTGTCTAGCTCAAGTTAAACACTAGTGTGACCAGACCAACATAGGCTCACATAGAGAACCAGATTGTCGTCTTTCGGGTTGCTCAATACCTCGAAACCGCCCAACTTCCATTCCCCGGAAGGTGATATGAAGATCGCATTCGGTCTAACGCTCCCGTGGGTCGATGCAACTGAGTCATTAATGAAAGCAAGCGCAACCTAGCGTCATGTATTTTCTAACAGAATGGTGTATAGAGTTGATTTACGACGTACCGATACCCGGTGCAACCCCCAAAGCAACCAATCTTGTCGCTCCTGCTGGCTCTTGGACGCCCATGCTTGCAACGCAGCCGACAGCGGTCGGACGCGCTCCGTCATGACGAAAATCGCGCTCTCCGATTCGACCACATCCATGAATTTGAGCACGTCAGGATGCCGGATAGTTCGTAGCTTGCGCAACGCATTCTTGGCGAGCGGGATCGTCGACTTGTTGAGCGGGTGCACGAAATCGTATTCAAAGACGGACACGGAGCTCCCGTCGTCCTAGGCACTGGTAAGGTCAGTTCGTATTGGAGATGGGTTGTGTTGGACAGTACACGTTTCGTAGCATCGTATAGGACCCAGAACGTTTCACAAGAGGCGACCTTTGGACCGAGGGTGAAAGGCAAATTGATGCCCGATTTTTGGACGAGGGTTGACACCGCTGCTGAGCCAAGATTGCGCAAATAGTCCATCGTTAGCACCCGAGTGCTGAGAATTGACTGACACGCGTGTTTTGACCCTTGGATCCAGAAATAGTAACACGAAACAAGCGTATTCAAACTACCACAACATTTCTAATGAAAAGCTCCGACGATCCCCGGCGGGGGCCACAATCAACTTTGTTCTCAAAGCTCCTGTCTGGTAATCGGCATGTCCTCCCTCTTGTCATAAATATCATAAACAGCTGGTGTCCCCGCAGCTTGAAGCTCGCGTGCGACGTTCTCCACTGCGGAGAATACCCGAAGTAGATTACCCCCCGTCAGACCCGCGAGTTCGTATTTGTCCCAGCCCCGGCGGTAAAGCTCAGCAACCTAGTGGAGGCTGAGATGGTCACCAAAGCACAAGCACAAGGAAAACCTACGAGTGCGGGGTACTTTGAGACGTCTTCCAATCCTTCCGGGGTCGACCCTATCCCGTCATAATCGCTACCAATACCGACACTACAGGAGCAGGTTTTGTACTTGACAAGCTCTGGAAGCGATGAGAACTCACTGTTTCTTTCCGGTAACCCTTGCAATGTGCTCGACGTGGTCAGCAACGGTCTGAACATTCGCCTTACCATCGGGTGCAACAAACTGAGGTGCAAAGTTGACCTGCCAAGACGTCAGAAAAGCCAAACGGTATGACAAACGTGCGGAACGAACCATGATGATACCATCCTTTTTCCCCTCTGTTGTACCGATCAGAGTGAGCACCTCATCGGGTACGTTGCGAGCCACGTTGTGGATAGCCCTCGCCGAGGAGTGGGACCATATGACAGGTGCCTTGGAGTGCAGGATTGCTTGCGTCGCAGTAAGGTCAGAAGTATGTGACAGGTCGACCAACATCCCAATTCGGTTCATCTCTCCGATAAGCTTAAACCCGATAGTACTAGATAACGACGAGTCAGATAATCAACAATACTGCGAACGAGAGGTCTTGTTGCACCTCAAACCATAGTGCCGTGGGGCAATTGGTGTCAATAATCCGCATGAATCAGCGAATGCATTGTGACACGTGTGAGTGAGAGTCACATATCGAACACCGAGCGAAAAATACTGTCGGAGAACCGAGATAGAGTTTCCCAATTGATGCCCTCTGTGAATGGTCTCACCAAATCTGGAAAGAAGAATGGAAACAAACTAACCCCTCAACGCCAAGTAAGCTGGCGATCTTTCCTTGAATGATGGATTGCTTGATATCCTCCGAGCTGAGCGCGTAGCTGAATGTCTAAGGCACTGTAAGTCCCAATTGGATAAACGAGCGGAGACGAGCCTCACGTCTGGATACTTCTCAATCAGACCTTTGGCAACATCGATTTGTTCAAGCGTGTCACTAGGATGAGTTATTGAATTAAGTTCTGGCAACAAAGCAGCAGAGAAGACACACCGCACTCTCCACGTAGAGGTCAAAAAGTCCTTTCCTTCCACTGAACTGTCGGCACAAGCCACGAATACAGACCTGCATCCAGCATGAGTCGATTCAAGCACGAAATAAGTAAGAAAAAACATACCAAAAGAATCCGCCTACTTTTCCTTCTCGAAGTCGGGGAATATCGACGTGCATTGGCAACTTGGCATCCAGTGGGATGTCAGAGACGTTGTTTCGCCAACCCCGCCTCGCAAGTTCAGGTAAATCTGGGTGATCGTATAGATGAAGTAATGAGCTGACGAGTGAAATACTCGAACCAACCAATGTGACCATCCTGTGTGGAATGTCAGCCACATAGCAAACCAGAGCAGCAAGTACGCACGATAACAGGGGCAGAATCAAGCAACCTCTGAGCTGCAAGATTCGGGTCCCTGGGTAGCTTTCCAGACCAACCAATATCTCTAAGATGGCCAGTGTCTGAAAGGGCGAGTATGACACCGACGACGAAGACTACGCCCAAGGCAGCCCAGACGACAGCACGGATGTGAAGTGTTCGGGTCCGCTGTTGTGCAGCTGCAAACTCTGTATCGTCGTGTGCATAGTTACGCTGACCAGACTCCTCGCCGCGAAGGAGGGGTTCGTTTTCAGTGCTCATCGTCGCGAGCAATGAAGGTGGTTGTGAGAAGAAGAGCTGTGACCCTATCCGAGCGGTATATCAAGCAGTGACATACCAGCTGTCTATAAACGGTAAGTTATGACTTGTGTAAGATCATGCTTTGACTCGGATGCAATGATCATCCAGTCAGGCTGCGCATCAACCTCCTATCCGTTCCCCGTCCTTCCAAGCCCATCCACATCTCTGCAGAAACAGAGAGAGACGAGCAATCGTCATTCCAGCCACCTATGCCATAGCTACCTGACTGAGACGCGTATTGCCTCGCGTTCACTTGCATCCCAACATTACAGCGTGCCTGTCCACCCAACTACTAAAGATGACAGGAAAAGTACACATCTAGGTTGGTACGACAATGGCTGTCCTGGCGAGAGTGACATGCCAACCCCACAGCTTCTTGCACAATATAGAGGATAGATACACGGACAACAGTTCCAATCCTCGAACCTCCCTGTTCGTTTGATCACTCTTCACTCGCGCCTTCTTTAACATGTCTTGTACTTACCAGGACGAGACCGCTGCTCAACCTGAGCTCACTCCTGCAGTCACTGACGCGTTACACGTCTCCGAGCGTCAACTCTCCAGTGAATCCACTCCGGCTAAAAAGAAGTACGGACCAGACTTGGCTTACGCGTCCGCTGTAAAAACTTTGAAGAAGTACGATATCACCTTGGAAAAGAGATGAATGCTCGTTGGTTGGGTGCGATGCCCGTTGATGCGTTCCTTGGTAAATACGTCCTTGCCCCCGAAGAGCCATTACCCGACTTGCCCGAGAATCCATTCGAGAGAGTCCCCAGGGACGGGGTGGAAAGTACCCGATATGACCCCTTTGTAAGTACCTCATCTTGGAAACGTCGGTTTTGTGACAACGTCTGTCTTGCACAATGCAGATCGCTGCTATCGAAGGATGGATGCCTAATCTTCAGGCAGTAAACACAAGTAGCAAGGGTGACACGGTGAACAATCTGAAGCTCGAGACGAATATCTCGATCTACAATCGGGTCGACGGTGTGGCACCCCCAGATAGGACAGATTTCTCGCGAATGGGACTTTAGGTGGAGTTCAAAGCGAGAAACGATGGCGCGCCCTTCCAGGATCCTCGCGATGGCACAGAGAAAGAACGTCTTTTGGTAATCGAAAATGGATCGTTCACGCCGGACACTGCGGAAGGAAACCAGGCGCGCGGGCAACTGGCACACTGTGCGGGTGCTCAGCACAGCCTGCAGTTTCGCCACTTCTCGTTTTCCATTGTCGTCCAAGGTGATCACGTCCGGTTCCTGCGATGGGATCCTTCCGCGACAGTACCGCGGGAACCCGAGGTGGATGGCCGAGTTTTTGTGGCGGCTTGACCATCTCTCTGCTAGGGAACGGGGTCACGACGTATCGATCCAACCGGCAAACCTTACACCTTTGGTCGACGCGCGCGTGAGGGAGCAACTGGGTGTGAAGGATAAGAACGTTGCGCTGTACAAGTACGAGGTGCCCAATTTGATCGGAATGGGCCATGCATACGGTCCGAGGCCACCAACGCAAAACCGGTCACTCGTTAGCCGGTGCACTCGCAGCTTACCCGTGGTTTGGATTCTGGCCGAGGACATGATTAGCGGTACCAGGACATTCGTCGCAACCGGTGGATGCGACCAGGATCAGCACGCTGGTCAAGACGAGGTCAAAAAAGGGCCGTGGTCGAAAGAGCAAACGATCTACATGAAAGACACGTGGCGATTCCTGTCAGACTCTCCGGGTGTCGGAGTGATGCCTGAACACAAAATTTATGAAATACTTCATCATCTCGGAACCCCAAATATCCCAGAATGTCACTGGAGGGGATGTAGACGGCGGGAGGACGCAAACGCAAGAGTTGGTGGATGCTTCATGGCTGTGTGTGCGGCCGAGGTTCTCCCCGTATCAGCACTATCGGCTGGTGTGTGGGATCATAGGACGTCCGCTTTTCAAGTTCGAATGCACGAAACAGCTTGTCACAGCTGTCTTCAACGCCCTTCAAGGTGGGTTTATCTCGAGGTACACATAAACGATACATTGACATGAATGCAAAGCTCACTCGCACGCATTCAATTTCGCAAAGATCTTGCATCGTGATATAAGTGCAGGGAATGTCATTTTGACAGACGAGGGCAAGAGCTTACTGATCGATTGGGAGTTGGCGAAGAAGATGAACGAAGTCGGCAGCAGGCGACCTGATCGCATGGTAAGCCACCAAGCGCAATACACTTCTGCCATGCGCTGATCACGCTGAACTTGAATAGGGGACCTGGCAATTCAGGTCCGCGAATCTACTCCAGCACCCTGGAAAGATGCACATATTCACAGACGATCTCGAGTCGTTCCTGCACGTCCTCGGATGGATCACTCTACGCTACGTTCCTGCCATTGATTCTTACGGCGCTCTGCGTCGTGGCAGAGACACGGCCATGTTTGATGAACATGATGAAGAGGAAGACCACAGTGAACATGGTGGGCACGACAAGGCTCGCACCTTCCGTGCAGAGGATTATCCGTCGTCGACTTTTCAGCCTAGATACAAGACCCCGCTTTCTGATCTCACGGAGTTGAGTTCCCCCTTCAAGTCGCTCTATGCTAAGCGGCCTCCGACAGCCGAGGACCGAGAGAGGATCAATTTCCCGAAAAGCCAATACAACCAAGACCTGGAGGAGTTATCCCGCGACATCCGTCGTTACGACAGAGATCTTGAACGGCTACAGTCTTCCTCTTGTTTCATCAATGGGATGGAAAAAGCATTCAATAGGGAGGACTGACCTGCGGACGACAATGCTGATGAAAGTCTTCCCATCGCATTCTCCTGCAGGACGCGACGTCAGACACAGAACAGGACCAACCAGTTTCGGAACACCCACAGCATGTGGGAAAACTCGAAAGGGTTGTCAAGCCACTCGAAGCGTGCGGCGAGTCCAACACCCGAGCCAAGTGGGAAACGTCGTCGTGCCACCCCCACCGCGTCTGGGACTCAGAATTGATTGTGTCTGATTTTTTCTCAGATCAGGGGCTGCGGCCACGAAGGCAAGGTACCGCTCGTACGCAGACTGAAACGCGCACCCTGACTGGTTTACCGTTTGGAAGAAACGTGGTAGGGTCTCGCGGATACATGGTCGGTGGCAAGTGTCATACTATATGATGTGTCGTCTGAACTGAATGAGTCAGTGCCCGATCATGATGAAGGGGTGTACCTGTTGCAGCTCACGCCAGGACATTGGCGTGCGAGAACGTATAGACGGAAACCTACCAATATTGTCACATACTATGTTTGAATATAACAGATAGGCGTCTTTCGAACAAGCTGACGCGTACGGTAAGTATCTAATCGGAGAAACTTGTACCCGGTAGGGGATCCGGAGCCTCTCGGAGCGTGGTAAAATTGCCATGCTCCGGGGGCCCCGCCGTGTGCCGACTGGCAACTCGCTCTTGTAATGCTAGTAGTACCTGCTGAGTGGGCCATGTTGTAGACTACTTTCACAAACCTCCGATCGACACTTATGCCTGCATCCGTATAAAGCCTCGATCATCCATTCAAGCATCCTCAAATAATACCCACCGATATAGCTTTATGACGAAGAATAACACGAAGCACGATAACCCGCTTCCTATATACGACTCGTGTCCACCTCCATGGGTGCCTCCATCCCACCAGTCAGTTGACGTTGGCAAGTCACGCAAACATCAAAATGTACCCGAGCTAATGGTTCTCTCCAGGATATCTTGGTTTCCATCCTCCGTATCCTGGGCAGGACGAAGATGTCCTGTCCAAAACTAATGTTAAGAGCGGGTTTGTACTCAGCCCATATGTTCAGGTACGTATAAGGAGTGCTCTGCATTGACATCTTCCTCACTTCTCACTAGTCAGAGATGTCTGGTGCCACAGAGGCTCTGTGTTCACAGTCGAATGCTCAGCAGGACCATGTTTTCGATCATATTGCACTCGTGCAATTGGAGAACATAATGGGTGAGATACTCACCCGCCGTGCCGAAAATACCCCTGCCGTGCCGTGAGTTCGTTTCTCTGCGTCCTGCCGCCGTCACTCATGACATAGATAGTCCTTGGACATTCAAGATGCCGTCTCGTGTGACTCTTAACGATGCAAAACGTCAGGCCTGGTTCGCAGACCTTGCAAATGATGACGTTCCGTTGCACAAGTTTGGTAAGAGTGTACCACACGGGGCGAAAGGACACGATCTTCTCGACTTGTTGCAGTCTAACAACGTCGCGATCCCTCGTGCTGTATGGTTTTTACGAGTTCTTGGTGCAAACGAGACGGTATGTTGGCAGGTGACTCAGTAGTTCATAACGATTAATCTCTTATTCTAGGTGGGTCTGCGGAACAAGCCAAACTATAATCCCACGCAGTACAGTATCGATTGGACGAATGTCATGACGAGCTACCTCAAGAAACAGCTCGCCGAAATTGCGCTCCCCAGTGCTCCTCGTCTGGGACTAAATATTAAGCAGACATTTAAAGGCGTGTTGTCGGATCCGGACTCTCGCGATCGCTGGGTTTCGCGTTTCACTTATTGGTTGGCTTTCAAATAAAACACTGTCTTTGTGCTGATCCAGGCTCGGCAGCCTGCGACTACTTCGACCTTTCTATGCAGACGGTCTGGTGGACAGCTGCACGTTTCTCTTGTGGTTAGTCCAGCAAATGGTGACGTGCAATCTTGCACAAGCTGGCTTCGTGGCCCATCTTGCAGACGAGTACTTAGACGGAATGCCCGTCAGCCGCGCGCTCACCAAACCATTTGGTGACGCGTGCATTGCCAAGCTTTCGGAGGTCAATTGGTTGATTGTTGTTAAGGCCCTCCTCTCACCCCTTTCGGAAGATTCGGTCATCGTCGCAGGGACAACTCGTCAAGTTGGATGCATTATTACAGACCCTCTTACAAGTGAGCGCAACGTCCCTCAGTCTTGTCGCGTGCTTATCTGTGCAGCGAATTTGCCTCACCCTTCCGGATGCTTTTGTTAGTCCTAACGCCTGGGCTAGTCACTCGCCGTTATTGGCCTTAGTTTTATCTGACGCCTTTGGAGACAAATTGCTGCCGGGAGATCATCGACAACGAGAGATACAACGGCTGCTTCTTGAAAACCTCTTGGATATCCAAAGAAGGAACGATGCAATGTTGTTTCGGAATCTTCCTCCGCGTGCTTTAGAGCGTCTTGGATCGATGGTTGTCGATATCCAGGTGAGTCTCCTACACTGACGCTCGGTCCACTTCATTGTATTGTTTATTATAGAAACTCAATTCAATATCTTGCACAACCGACATATCAAAAATCGGTTTCTTCCCGTCACATTCAGGTGGCTCCTTGTCATCAATTTTCACCGAAAAGTTCGACACGCTTCTCACCTGGGCTGTGACACCCCTTCAATTTGGACCGCATCGTCCCTACGCTGCCGTAACACTTCTCAGTCAATATTGCGAACGCACTGCACGCCGCCAGCTTTCCTGTGCGGCTCTGCATGACTACCTGTTCGATTGGCTTGACACAAGTGAGGTAGCCGCCGACAACGCTAACCTTCGATCTGTCTCGGCGCTTTTTGGAAAGCTTGTCAAGGATAGCCTGTTTGACTATGCTGCTTATATCCAAAGGCTTGTTGCACGCAGTGAGCCAGGCCTTTCATGTTCCGAGGTAAGCCATCAAGAGTCTTGTTGTACTTGCTTTTGACAAGCTACAACAGCCGGCCCATTCAGCCTCGAAACATCGCGAGCTCTTGCGTTGGATACCACTCCACAACATCACATCTTCATTGTTGCACCAGCGCAAGTTGATTCTATATGGTGTACGCGCACGCGAGACGCCTGAAGATGTCTGTGAGAGGGAAATGAGGCGCGAGATTCGAGCCGTTCTGCCCCTTGTATTTGGACGTGTGTTATCTGCCAACCGGACCGTCGCATGTGCTCACGTAGGCGATTGATTTAGGGACACCACCTCTTTCATTCACCTCTTTGTCGGCTCTGCATGGTAGTTGTCACACAGCTATCCATGCCCCACGTTTTGAACAAGTCAAGGTGTTCAAGGAATGGCTTCTGCCAAACTACAAGAAATTTGCCGGCTCGTAAGGCGTCGTTGCTTCAATCCCTTTCCAACACCCTTTTGACCTTTGCAGATCTGATAAGGTTGATGAGACGCTCGTTCTTCAAACATATAGCGTGGTAGTAGAGTTGTTGTGTTATACGTGTTGTTATGGCTCGTTGCTTGAGGTAAAATTCAATCAGAAGTCAGACGTGGAGCACAGACTAAGTCTTCTTTTCTTCAGCTGAGCCTCTCGGTGTTATCTCAGACCTCACATGCAGGCGTCGTCGCGGCAGTGGGCGAAGTATTCCATCGTTTCGCCACTGTCTGGACCTCGATGAATGCGACGAGTATTATCACAAACGCTCTTTATTCTGCTCATGTCGTCTGGAGGAACCGAGGGATGCAAGTGAGATCACTTCTGGCTCTTCTCGTTGAGATGGACGGAGATCGCCACTTAGATGAATCTGCGAGAGCCCTTGTGACGGCAGATATATCTTCCTTTGCTCATGTGAGTTTGTTCGATGAGCTTAGTGAATTTAACTCTAACCTTTATTAGGCGCTCGCTCCGGAAACGGCTATGAGCGACACGGTCCCTCTAGTTTTACCAGAAATCCTGCTTCTTGCGGAGGATTCCAAACCAGATGCCCCTTCGATCCTCGCGAATAGCTTGTGGTACAAGTATCGAACGTCATTGGACTGGGGCTGGAAAGTATGGGACAACACCGTGGCTTCCTTGCGTCAAGTACCGCTCATGACAGATGACGTCCTCAAACGGCACGTGATTGCACTACAGTACGCGCAGTTTCTTTTGCACGTCGACCAGCACCTTCCCGCCGGCATTGACGAGCAAGTACTCCGCTGGTTCCTCGGCACTGGCAAAGGCGAAATATTGGCGCTTACAGTCGACGCGTGGGATGTATGCATCGTCGTCCTACTTTTTTTGTGCGCCCACGGAGCGCTCCCATCCACAACTATCCTGCGAGGTCTTGTCTACCCCGCATGGACTCAGTTGGCAAACGTCGCCTCGGGTCAAGCGCAATCACTGACAACTTACATCCAGTCAGCGAACGCCTTGTTTGACTGTCTGATTCTGAAAGAAGAGCCTCAGATATCGCCCAGGCTTGCGAATACCCTTTTGGATGTCCATCGATTTCATACCCGCCGCCAAGACGCGTTTGGCGAGCTACACTTTAGCTTTCTTGCTGCCGAGCTGCCTACCCTTGTGTCCATTGAACACAACCCGTTCGTTCCGCAACACCTCCGAGACGTGGCCAAGGAACTCCGGGTAAGAATTTGCGAGAATTGTCAGTTTAGGTTTGCTGCATACCGCGATTTGGACGTAATCCGAAGGGCCTTCGAACAACCTATCCAGTCTGGGTCTATTGACGAGACACTCTTTGAGCCGCTTGTGAATGCACTCAAGGTGATTCTTAGCGATTTCAGTGCGGGTAAGCGTTCGGCGTCTTTGCTCCCCGTGTCTCGAGGGTTGCTGAATTAGACTTGCAGGCACAGACGTGAACACATTTTTGAATAGCGGGATCTCATCTGTGCTCAGTCCGTGGCGTCTTGCTGCCACTGCCGTTCAACTGCAGTTCGGACTACGACAGTTGGGCCGAGCCATGGCGAACGATTCGACCAAACAAGCCGCCAGCGCATCCTTGGACAGGATGACTTCTGTCTTATTTCATCACTCGATCGCATCTGAGGAAGCGTGTTTCATTGCCGAGATGGTGAAGGAGATCGATAGTCCCGTGGCTGAAAAGGTTTCCTTGTTCCCTACAGTCGATGAACCGTTCGTTTATCAATCATCCTTGCAGTTCGTGAATAACGGCATGGAGAGCCTCGCCGAAATTATTATCGCTCGCCCATCGACTTCGTTGTCGCTTGGAAACCTCACAGAACGTATTGATCGCGCAGGGGAGATCTTACGGCTCCTATCACATGTGATGGAACCTTTTCGTACAAAAGGGATCATCTTTCAATTGGATGCCAACTGTCAAGAACGACTGGGCAAGGGTATATGCGAGACCTTCTCCGCCGTCGAGTCGATGTTTACTGCTGCGGGCCCTGAAGCATCGAAATCATTGACGCAGAGCGTCCTCTTTCTCGCGCGCTTGCTGCAGTTTAAACTAGGATTTGGGGGAACCTGGACGACTGCTGTCCGCGAGCAGTACGGGATGCTGTCATCCGCTCTTTTCCGCTTGGCTCTGGTATGTGTTATGTGTCATAGATAATCATGAAGATGCTGAGAATAGGAGCAGATACACGCGACCGGATCATCCGATCTTGACTCCGTTGCGTACCCATTGCTCATTGATACCTTGTACTTTGTGATTGATGGTATATCATATCCCACTCTTTTCCTGCACATGCTCTGACGTGTATACCGGTAGAGCTCCATTCGCAGTCCAAGTCGAGCCCCTGTGACCTCTTCAAATACTACCCCAGCATTTCCGAACACGAGCTTCCGAAAGATCTACCCTCGGATTACCATCGACAGCTATGTACTCTGCTTCCACACCTTCCACCCAACGCGGTCGTCACGAATCTCGTACACGCGCATCGCGATACATCTGGTCAACTGGTGTATGGCGCACCGGTCCAAAACCGACCTTGGGAATGGGTTGAGAACCTAGGTGAGCCAGCGGTAGAAGAAGACGCGTACCGATGGCAAGAAGGACCGTTCAAGAACGCGTCGTCGCTCTCCCTCGAGCTCTTTGCAGCGCGCCGAACGGGGGAGCATATCCCCCGCCCCAATCCCATCCGTGACACCAACCACGACGACGAGCACGAAAAGAACAACCTCCGCCTCGAGGGTGACGTGCGGTCGTTTGAGGACGGATTGTTAGCAGAGAGCATCTACAAGCGGGATTGGCGCGAGACGAGGCTGGAAGCGTACCGTGATGGACAGGTAGATGGTGCCGCGTCGTCGACGAGCAAAGTCGATGGGTTGGACGAGGTAGGTTTGTTGCCCGTCTTTCCGGTGCAGAATCGTTCTGGCTCGACGGGATCGGGGTCGGGGTCTAGAAGAGCGTCGCCCGCGTCGTCGGTCAAGTCGAGGGGGTCCGCCCAGGGGACCGTGTCGTCGGCACGGCAGAGTCCGGGTTCGACGAACAAGATGTCGACGACGACGACGACAGCGAGCGATACGATGGAAGAAGGGAGCACGACGATGAGATCTGGTGCTAGGCACAAGAGAAAGGCAGATTTGGATGACGAAGTCGAGATCGTCGAGGGACCGGTGCCCACCAAGGTGGATGTCAAGAAGTCGAAGAGTGTCAAGTCGCGGGGGAAGAAACGGTAGCTTCTGAGATCACTTTGGCGGTTTGGGTGCTCGATTGTTTGTCGCTTTGTGCCTATGATGAAATACTTGAATACTGTGCGAGATTAAAAATGCATTTTGGTCCTTGACGCAAGGTGTGATAGCATGTGTACAATAGTGGTTGAACAGGGGTAAAGTCATGTGATCGTATGCTGGAGAAGTTGAACATAAGAACATATCGAACATGATGCCATAGAGTTCCAACAAAGTATGCTACGATATTTATCAACTGTTATGTATGTATGCAAGGCTGGGTGGCAAAATCTTCGTCGTTTGACAAGAACCAATGCAAGTCTACCTAGCCGATATGGGTGCGGCGAAAAAGTGATCAAAGGGTCCAGAGCCCGGGTGTAGAGAAGCGTCCTCGTGCGAATTCGTCTCACCCATCATCCCTGCGATGTGATTGATAAGGCCTTTCAACCGGAAATCCTCCACAGGTTTGTTCAGCACCTGTTTCCGGCAGGTCGGGCAGATATATTCGGGTCGATGGCGTCGTAACGCATCGAGGATCGCGCGTACGTGTTGTTGTCCGTGCGGACCGTACGCATGCAAATTGGGGACCATTTGGACGAGCCTATCGAGTTGTCCCGCCAAGGCGGCACGGTTGTCGTCCAACTGGGGGTTCGCTGTCAGGTGTTGAACTTGTGTCCTACTGAACCAATCGACGAGACAGTTTACGCAGAAAGAGTGACCACACTCGGGAAGACTACGAGCATATAGTCAGGGCCAGAATCACCCGCATATAGGGAGGAGACGGACGTATAGGGGCGCCACATGGTGAGTGTGCACACTTCGCATGAGGTATATTCTTCCAGCCCTGACAAGACCTGTTGAATGCATGGATTAGAAAGATGAAAGGGAAAGAACGAGAAAAGGCTTGCATCTTTGTGAGAACCATCGCGTTTGAGCTCTTCTACTTCCCGAGAGGTTGATGCGATCAGTTGTTCCGATCGCTTGAGCTCCTATGGGGTGATTCAGGAACGAAAAAAATACGAGTCGTAACACACACCTCTTGTAGCCTCTTGATGGTGCGTTCGAGATCCTTGTTTATCGTCTCGGACGTTTGGGTCCGTTTTCGCGTAGAGGACTTTTTAGGCTTTCTTTCGTCGTCGGATGATATTTCAAGCACATCGCCAAAGTGGACCGGTGCCGCCGCAGATACCGCTGGGTTTTTTCTGGTAGGACGACCAGGGGATTTCTTGGATGACAAGGTTCCTTTGGGCGGAGGCTCGTCATCGTCGGAAGACAAAACAATAATTTCGTTACTAGGGAGCTTTGATGCTTTCTTTGAGCCTTGAGTACCAGACGGACCTGCGCGGCGGGATACAAAGGGCAGAACGGGGGGCTGTTGTGAGGCTTGGCGACTGGACGACCGAGTGACGGGCATGATCGAGATGGATGGGGATGGCGACGACGACGACGTGGTTCACTGTTCGTGTCTGAAATTTAAATCGACACGTCTGAATCCAAGACACCACGTGACCATTGTACATTGTACCCTGTCTCCGATGCGGCCCTCTGTCGCGCCGAGTCGCGTCTCCCATGCACACGCTTTGGCCGCTCAAGCAAACAATACTGCCTCTGCCCACCGCTTGTTGGAAAAGAAAAAGGAATATGAAGCGGTCGCCGCGCTCGAACGCGCCAGTGCCCTCTTTGTAAAGCGTATCGAGGCGCTTGCCGACGACTGCCAAGTCATGGCAGATGCAGGACAGGGTGAGTCTGCACACGCGCGTGGGATGCGCCCGTCGCCCGTTCTGATCGTGCCCGATCGATCGCAGTCCATGGTCAAGTACTCGAACAATGGCCAAACATGTTCCGCATACTTGGACTCTTTCGTGCGTGTTCGCCATCTATGACTACTCATGCTCATTCGTGTTTTGCAGTGGCGAATCGACAGCGATATGCAGAGTCAGGGGCGTCTCCGGTAAGCTTTGAATCGGCGCCAGGAGAGCGTTTGGTCCGCATTCCACTGGACGACGTCCAAGCAGGCAATGCCCGACCTTCGTGAATCGATCGCTGAGGCGTGGTTCTCTCCTTGCATACTCCCTTCCTTGTATACTTGCTGTTCATTATCTCGTCAAGTCTTGGCTTGTAACAGCACGCCACGTTTCAAGAGTAAAGCAAGTAGCTTTGTTTTTTTCACGCGAACACGTCCTCCGTGAACCTTGAAGCTTCATCTTGGATGTAATATTAATGAACTCGATCTTATCTCCGTTCCGCTGAGCCGCTTGGGTTCCCAAAGTGTACGTGATTACATCTCCTAAATTTATCCGTCCATGGTCCACCATGACTCTACATTGGGTATATCGGATCAGCAAGGTTCAGATTCTTTTTCCATACAATCAGTCGTGCCAAAGCGACTGATCGACCGTGACCTGTCTTCTAAAGTTTCCGTCAGTGTTCGATTCAATCAGAGAACAACATGCCGTTCGTCGGCTTACCACTTGGTCTGATCACGCTGCACCGCCACCCCGTTTGCAACCTTGCATTTCTTGGTATGTCTTCGGGCCACGTCCGCACGTGAATACACCTTTCTACAAAACCCACAACTCGCGCCAGCCCGCACATGACGCGAGACCACGTGCCGCGCCAAGCTCCCCTTGTTCATCGTGTCCGTACACCCCCGCCAGAGACACGCCCGTTGGGATTTCTCGTGCCCGACTACGTTGTGCTGGCGGCTGAGGTGGTGGCTCATCCAGACTCTGTCGCCGTAAATGTCCATGTTGCATGTGCCGTGTTCATCGGTCCATTCACAGGGGAAGGTGCACACGTCATCGTCCTCGGCGTTGGGTGAATGCGCTGGTTCAGCGGAGGACCTGTCGTTACGGACGAGGGATGGGGGCTGTATGCGTGTGGGTTCAGTTGGCTCCCATGAGCGGACTTGCGGTGGAAGTAAAGAATGGGCTCGGGGCGCAAATCCTTTCCCGACCATCTCTTCCCAAGTCTGATTTGGATTTGCTAGAGGCGAGCCCTCGGCAGGGACTTGCCACGCGACATGACGACTGGGTGCATCGGCGTTTCCGAAGCTCTGCGGATTGCCCCGCTGGTCCGGGCCAACACGAAATGAATTCGACCCTGGCCGTGAACAATCGATTTGGCGCCCTGCAATGGGCCCTGGAAAGGGAACGAAAGCGTCGGCAGCCCGAGCATGCAAGTGCACGCTCGCGGACCGCACCTCGGTGCGCTGCGGTGGTTGTCTAACGCACGCTGAGCCGTCGTGGACACCACCACTTGGCGAGAATGACTCACAGCACTGACGTCGGGGACGCGATGCCTCCACGGACATGATGCGCCATGGGTCCACCTCCGACGTACGGCGGGCGCACATACATGCTACACAGGTGAAAGGCGGAACGTGTCAGCGCTCGACGGAGAACCACGCATCGTGATCCAAACCTTGACATCTCACTCGGCCGATCGGTCGAGAGAGGCCTGTGCGCAACGTCGGCCCAAAACGGTGCTGGCACTGGGCGTCCCGAGCGGTCCCTGCCACCAAGTCAACGCCCGCAACAAAGGAGCCGGACAAAGACAGACCTCGCGACCTCATTTCCGACCTGCGACGCGTACAACTCGGGTTGCGGGCAAACGTATACCGACGGTAATCCAGCAGACATGCGTAGTGAAAACGGCAGAAACGACACGTGCGTTGGGTTGAAATGGATAAAGGAGACGACGCGTACGATAGCCACTGACAAGAGACGGGCTTATAACACTTTCCGAGGTCCAACGTTCCCCCACGCGTGCGCCTAGGGGCACGTCGGTGACGCATACATACCGCCGACGGCGCTCGGAACACGTGTCAGGAGCAGCAGGAAACTCGGAATACCCTCCTTCTCTTCCGCGGACACGATTTCACACGTTTGGAGGTGCGAGCGATCGAGACATCCTCCGTCCAGTCGCGCTTGGTGTAGAATACGCCACGCCGAGGACGTCGCGTGTCCGTGTGTGGGGGTGGAAAGAGGAGAGGAGAGGAGGGGACACGCCAGAGTCGCGAGCGATTCGCGGATGTGATATGCAAACGTCTTCATGCTACACCCCGCGCCACGACGTAACATGCCGTCTCGGTCCCGAGTCCCGGTCCTGCGCGATCCAGTGTCATAGCACGCGCGTTTTCTTTGGGAACAAGGTTGGTCGCCGAGTGTTCTCTGGTAGGAACAACAAAACGTACTGGCACACACCCAGGGGTACATCGAGAAGGAGTGGGCGTACCGCCGAGAATCCGAGTCACGGCCAGGCAGTCGACGGGGAATTTCGTCCGTCTCGCTTTCGCCTCGGATCAGATTTGCGAAGGGGAAGGATGCGTTGTTCGACTGGTGGTCGTTGGATTTGCACCGCGGTTCTGACATTCCTTGGACGCGGTGACCGTCGAGACTGACGGGGACCACATTGAGGTGTTCAACACACAGCGGGTCGCGGTATGTACACTTACCTCCCTGGTCATGTAGTACACTGCTGCAGCAAGGTACATATTGGCACACGGACGCGTTGGACCATGGTGAAAGCCTGATAAATAGTCGTCTGCAAGACATTTGAGATACAGCGAAGAGCGAAAACACGGGAATAACAGGCTATACAGGCTACGATTACATTAAAATGCCAATCGATTCCCCAATCGATAGCTTTTAGCTTCGATCCGAGGTCCAATCGGAAGCGGAGAGCGTGTATGTGGGCTCACTTCTTGTGGACGCCAATCACCGCATCTGGTGCATACCTTGGGATGACCTGGCAAACGGTGAGTTGGTGAAAAAAATGACAGGGCCGGACGAGACGTACCTTGGGATCATGAAGCATGTTAAACTCTTCCGTGGCATCACGTCCAGCATACAACAGGATCGCCTTCTCTCCTCCCGGGTGATCAGGCAAGAACGACGTGACATCGAGAACCTGCCCATTCACGATGACCCAAATATCATCCTTCTTGTTGTGCTTGGCGACATCAGTGGTTGTGAATTCCTTGGTCGCTGACGCTGAGGGTGCAACAGCGCTTGGTGCTGAGGCGGAAGGGGTAATTTGGGAGGTAGAAGGTTGAGGTGCAAGCTGCCCTGCCAGTGCTCCCAGACGACCACCAGCCTTTTCGATGACGGCACCCGTCGTTTGGAGAAGATAGGCAGCCGCGGAGTCACCAGAGACACGCCCAAAGACAACACATCCCAACAGCGACGAACCACCGAGTCGGTTGGCACCATGGACACCACCAGCAACCTCAC
This sequence comes from Hortiboletus campestris, assembly GCA_038090935.1. NCBI lineage: Eukaryota > Fungi > Basidiomycota > Agaricomycetes > Boletales > Boletaceae > Hortiboletus > Hortiboletus campestris. The sequence goes on from JBBPNN010000092.1 coordinate 46,721, forward strand.
CAGCAGCGAAGAGACCTGGGATAGGCTTCCCGTCCTTTCCAACTACTCGTGACTCGGCATCGACCTCAAGACCACCCATCGTGTAGTGGAGAACAGGTGTCATGATCGCAACATTGAAGTAGTCATCCATAGTCCAATCTCCAGAGGAGAAGAACTAGACAGACAAGTTAGTTTGAGCGGCTAGAGAAGGCCATAAAAGGTGATTTGATTACCTTCTTGCCGAAAGGATCCTTCTTGGCCTTAGTACCAGCGTTGTAGGTCTCGAATGTCTTCTTGAGGTATGCAGGAGAAATACCCATCTCCTTGGCAAGTACCTCGCCACTGTCAAATCGCTTCATCAAACCACGGCCAACATAGTGCTTGCAATGCCATTCAATGTCACGGGAAGCCTGGCCGTTAAGAACGAGGCGAATGGGGTACTGGCGTAGAGCAGGAAAGTTAGCATACTGGTTGAAACCACCACTAGAGATATATACCTTGCCATTCTCCCAAATCTTGCCGGTGACGTAGTCACGATGTTGAAGTTCGTCTACAAAGCGGTCGCCGTTCCCGTCCAAAAGGAGACCGCCAACTCCACGGAGGGCTTCGGCAGCAAGGAACTTGACCTTGGCGTTTGGTTCGTTGGGGTCGACAAGACCAGTTGGGTGCACCTGCACCTTCTCAAGGTCGATGGCGCTAGCACCGACAGCCACGGCCATCTTCTGACCGTCACCAGTACAGTGGTCACCATTCGTCGTCGGAAGGTCATAATATTCGGGGCGGTGTTTCTTCAGCAGCGAATCTGAAGTGAAGTCTGCAGCGTAACCACCGGTGGCCAAGACGACAGGTCCATAAGCAGTCTCGGTCTTTCCGTTGCGGACAAACTCGACGCCGTTTACAGCGCCTGATTCATCCTTGAGGAGCTTACTGACACGAGCCTTCTTGTGAATCTTGACTCTGTCGGGTTGACTAACAGCCAAGTCCTCCAAGCGCTCCATCTGGGCATAGGTAATAACCTTTGGGATTTGGAAACTGAGCACAAATGCGTAATTGTAGACTGTCTAGAACACACCATTCCAGGGAACTGAGCGCTGCCTCTGTGTGTACGAGGCTGGCTGTGACCACCAAGACGGGAAACCTTGGAAAGGTCGAGGCCAAACTTGTTCTGCAGCCAGTTCACCGCATCACCTGACCGACCGGTGAGGACACGAATGAGGTCGTCCCGAGCGAGTTCGCGAGCCTAGAGCGGCGACATGAGAGGACGTTCCATGCCAAGGTCAAGGGAAAGAACGTACAGATTGTTTGGTGTCCTCGAAAAAGATTTTGGCGTTGTCGGGGATCCCAGCCTCTTGCTGGGTTTGTGTGCCTGCACCGTTGATACCGGAGGTTGCTTTGGTGGAGTTACCACCCATGAACCTGATGCACATCGTGGGTTAGCGCATCCCTGTGTTTTCGAGGAGAATCACGGACCCTTGTTTATCCAGTAACAGTACATTTGCACCACGTTCGAGGAGAGTGTGTGCTGCAGAGAGACCAGCAAGACCGCCACCGACGACGATGACTTGAGCCATTGGGATGTGGAGAGAAGAATACGGAATGAGATGGTGGAAGTCGGGGTTCAAGAGTCTTTCCCCGGCTTGCCGATTTGATGTCTTGCAGGCAGCCAATCAGAGGCCAGATGTATCAAGGGCATGTGATTACTGGCTCCGTACAGTTTCACGCGCAGATCGACAGCTCACTCAAACTCGTGAAATTCGGATCCTCTACGCGTCCAACCTGCGTGCAAAGTCCAAAAGCACATCACAGCAGTGTCGAACAATGTCATCTATCCTCATCTCTGCTCCCTTCTTCACAGGCTCCATCAACACAAGACCTGGCACTCTCTGCCCAGTCAGATTCCCATTCTCGACATCTCCGTTCTCGAACATGTCCTGGTGTGCAACAATATATGCCGGATATACGATGTGCTCCCAGTACATGGGGGGATCCCGCCAAATTGCTCCCTCTGGGTTGAATTGCACTCCAAACGAGTAGCCGAGAGTGGAGGTACGCCGAGAAAGCGGGGTTAGATAGGTTTAGATCGAAACGTCGCGACGTGTCGTGCAGAACAAAAGTGGGTGTCGCGTCGGAGGAAAGCGGAGGTTAGACGAGTGGCATTAGTGAGGACATTGGGAAAGAGTCAATCAACGAACATCTGACAGTGCCAAGATAATTCTTACCTGCCGTGTGGTATCCGTGTCGTTCATGTCTTCTTTGTTTGAGAACATCATGCGGCACTCGTAGGAAAAATTGGACGTCTAGTTGGTCTATGGTTTCCTATGCAGTGTCAGCGAGAAAGGTAGGCCAGCAAATCGCAACCTGATTACTCTGTCCCAATAAAGTAAAAATCCATCGACGAGTCCCCATATAGTGCGGATCCCCTTCTTGCGTTGTTCGTCTTCAACTTCTTGAAATCGGGTTCTTAGTTCTTGCCGAGCGGAATCAGTAATGGGGATGTCCTTTTGTTCGTTTAGATGGTCGTGACTTCTATGATCAGGAGGGATCACTCCGTTCTCCTTTACACTCTTTAGGAATGTCCGCAATCGAGGCCAATCGATAGCTCCCTGCGGGGCATCCCAGTCTGCAACATTATGGACCGGGTGAATTGGGATCAATTCTTCTGGCTAATATCCGACAGTCATAAGAAACCTGTGCAGAGTCAGAAGAGTGCCTGAATCCTCACAGGAGCAAAATCCTAACAAATTCCCGGTTACTGTAATCTATGCGCTTGGGATATATAATACACTCACATCCTGATGAATCATGATGCTGTTGGGTAGAATACTCCGAAGATGCTTTGCGAGGGTTGTTTTACCTGAGCATGTCGCTCCTCTGGGGAAGTGGGACAATAAGCACGATGAAATCCTCGATCGCGACTATACAGCACCCCACTCCGACGAGAACAACTCGGTCCTGGGGCTTGCTCATCCAGACTCCCCAAGTTGATGTGCGACTTGAAATCGGTTGTGTCTTCGATGCGACGACGCCCACAACGATCTGTTCTTCTTCTCACTTCACGCGACAGTGTGCGAAGTAACGAGAATTGATGCGATCCCCAAGCGAGGAATTCGGAGCAGCTCCCACCAGATGACAGGATATGGACAGCAGTGTCCGGCTAACGCCGAATAAAATCATGCGGTCATGCGGTTGGCTCGGTTGAGGGAACTGATAAAATTCCATGAAATACACTACTGTACAACATCAATCCTTGACAAGGAGCTCCTGTGATCTCGGTCTGCCAAGATCCACGCTCCATCTACTACAACTTCACTTTGAACTACCCCATCCGAACCAGCCGCGGGTCTTGTTCTCAGCATTGCGTGCTTGACGTGCAACCTCTTCATTACTCTCTTGGATTTTTTTCTCCGAGCGGCCACGAACGTCGCCTATCTTCCGTTCCGTAGTGTTCTTTAACTCGTCGAGTTTGGCCTGTGCTTCGTGTGCACTTTGTCGTGCCCGCTCCGTCAGATCTGTGCGTGCCTCCGTAGCCCGAGTGCGTGCCGCAGCGGCAGCATCCTGCGCGGTGGACTACAAAAATGCCGTCCATGAGTATCTGCATTCGATGGCAACATATCCGATTGTCCCACCTTGGCCTGATCAAAATCTCGCTGACCCTGTTTTGCCACACTCTCTGCCCTGCCCTTCCCTGCCTCACCGATCTCCTTCACCTTTTGCTCTATCTCTCCTTCCTTGCGTCTCGCATCTTCGCGATCGACGGCGGGCTGCCCGCGGGTGTAGTAATAGTAGAGTCCCCCGAGCGCACCCAGGGCCGAGAGGATGATCAGGGTGTTGCTGCCTTCTGGATGAGTGGGCTGCGTCTTGCCGGCGCCCGACTGTCCTTGGGATGGCGGCGGCGTCGTTGCCAGCTTTCTAGACGCCTACATTCGCACGAATCAGACACGTCGTTCAGTTTCACTCAACTCGAGACCATGCTTACGACGGGGAAACGGAGGGCTCCAGGGTATATTATGTGGCGCGTGGAACGCGATACGAGTTGGCGGTACATGTTGAAGGATGATCTGGACAAGGATGATGGAATGCGTTTGATGTAGCCATTTATACTTGCATGCTCCTAACTCCACACGGCTATGACGTCAAAGGTAGTCACGTGCGAGAGGCTCACCACTAACAACGTATATCAATTCCCTTGCGGGGTAGAAATCGTCGCCGAAGATAGAAGAGAGCATGCAAGAGTATAATTGAGGGTCAGTTAGCTGGAAGGGTTGCAACCCAGAATTTCGAGGTGGTGTTCAGCTAGCAACAAAAACGATCAACATGACATCCGATCGCCTTCATGGTGAGATCATTCCCGCCCGCGAATATAACACCTAGCTGAGCCTTCGCGCTTACGAGTGATGAGATGTATCCAGTATCTACTCTAAATGATTGCCTGTAGCGTGTAGGATTCATCTACACGAATTTATGCAGATTCGTCAGTTCTTTCTGCACTCGATGATCGCTGCCCATATAGTTTACACCGCTTCCGGTCCTACCGCATGCTGCGTTTGCAAGGCAAACATCATATCGGGGATTGTTTCTTCTTGAATTTCTGGTGTGTCCTGCATCTCGAGCGTCATGTCCGATGTAACTTGACTTTGAGCGAACGACATCCGTGTCATGGAAGTCAACTTTGTAGGCGTTGTTTCCTCCCAACCCAACCCTTTTGATACACGGTAGACGATCAAGACAGGGCAGATTACCTGCGAATGTGCGTCACCTCCGTGCGTCCAAGGTAGGAAGTAGTAACCGCACCTGAACGTTGCATATCGTTATAATCATGACATATTGCCCAGGGTTGTCCATCACATAAAGGATGACGAGCACGACTGACCACGTCGCATACAGGGCTGCCGACTCAATAAGCATCGCTGCAGTTCCGGTGTATGGTGATGCCCGAGTTTCTTCGTCCTGCACACAATACTTCAGTCGGTTGCAGAACAAGAGGTACAGTGACAAAGTACCGAGAGTTTTTCTCATCCACCGCTTGAAGAGGAGCAGTCGGATCGAGATTAGCGCTGTCACAAAGACACTCAAAGCCATAGATAAGGCAAAAGCCGGAATGGTGGCTTTCCTGCCAAGTTTTGAATACAGAGTTTGATTCGCACTGGCTAACACCAATGCAAAACAGTTAGTACCTTGAAATCGGAAGAGTCAGGCGCTGCAGATGTAGCTGGACGAGGCGGAGACCGACCAATCATGCCAATATACAACAGAGATGCAAAAGAGAGAACCAAGCCGCGGACTAAAGGGTGAACTTCATGGTAAAAAACGGCAAGTCGCCATAGCTACTCGAGTCTGGTTAGTCATGGAGGTTAGATCGCAATTCCAAACTCACCACAAGACCATCTGCAAACCAAAACGTCAGAGCATATGTCCATTCCGCAAGAGACGGAACAGGCTGGTTCCATTCGCTAGCCAGGTAAGCGGCAGGCCCTCCTGGGTAGTTCATTTGCCAGGAAAACGCATAGATCTCGCAGTATGCGTTTGCTATGGTGGAGAGGCTTGACAAGATCCACATGATGGTGATCCAGCCAGCGAACAAGATGGTCCTCCTTGAAGCCTCCCTGGACGAACGAAACTTGCGCATAAGGCTGTACATGCAAAGCGTGTACAGAGAAGTCATTATCCCCCATGAGATCCCCCCTATAAATGTGGTTGACGCAAGATTGAGGCTAGTAGCGTACAGAATGCTGTACGTGTCTTCGGAGGACGACATTGGAGCGTGAGGAGAGGCTAAATGGCTCAGGTAACGAAATGTGAAAGCGGTTTGATGTTACTGCCCGCTGAAGTGTCTTTTTTTCTGTCCCTCCCATCTATAAAAATAGCCAATTGAAAGCTCGATTTCTCGCCCTATACATAGACTTGAGTTACCTAGTAAGATCCGGGCTGGTGGAGCTTAAAGCTTGACGACCCTTGCAGTTACAAACACAGCCTGGGCCAGTGAGCAGTGCAATTATCATTAGATCCAAAAACCGCTCGAAAGGAAAATTGAAGGCTTTTCACCATGTGGAGCGGAAGGAGATTGGAAGGTCAATTTTGTCGCAAGCGAGGGAGCTCGCACCGCTACGCATGTATGAAGTTACCTACCCAGCACAAATTGTACTTAGTCGCGCTACCTTCCTGAGGGAATCAGTTTACGCTAAACCGTGAGATCTTGGGGGCGAGGGATCTGGCATAAAAGTTTCGTCGGTAGGCATTCAAGTACACTTCCGACTTACTTGGTTTGGAAATGGCAAACGGCAGAACACCATCTTTGGTAATGGTGCGAGCTGCGGTCTACATCACCTACAGAACTTTGAGCGGTGATACGCAAATATGTAACTTTCCGGGTTAGTAATATATCACGCCAGTGCCAAAAATAGCTTCAACTGGGAGTGAGCTAGAATGCCAAGCAATAGAATTGTTAATATACTTGGTCTAGAGTGCTATTTCACCACAGCACCTGAACCAAAAACAGTGCCCCCATACGAGAGGACCACCGCAATAGCTCATCCCTTCACAGGACGGACAGGAAATGTTCCGGGAATATAAATCCCAGGATTTTTTGAGGTGGCAGATCATCATAATCTACTCTCATCCCTCTCTCTGAAGGCAAAACACGGTTTTCAGCTCATCTTCTTGCCAATTTGAAACATGCAACTCACTGGCAGCGTGATATCTCGTGTCATGGTGATGGCTTTGATATTTGCCTCACAGCTGGTCGTTGCCGCTCCCGCTCCAAACGGCCTCAACATTGTGCGAGATTCAGACAGCGAGGGGCTCGAGTGTAAGTCACACGCGAAGATGTTAACCATCAGACTTACCATCCCCTTCAGCGAACGACTTTTTTTTCTGAGAGTGTAAAGGGTGTACATAGGTAAGGTGCTACTCGGGTGAGCGATAACATGGCACACTTATCTTTGGCGTAGTCCGCACCAGGACCCAATATAAGAACAGTCAGGGCTGAAAGACTCGTTGGCATGATGTCGTGTAAGAGTAGTCATTGTCGGTGCTAGCAGCTGGGGAGTTTCGGTAAAGGGTTTGAAGTTATTACCCACAGTTTTTTTCTGTCCATTTGAGAATCCCGTCTATAAAGAAAGTACCCGGCTGAAAGCTCGATTTCTGGACCCATTTTTACAAGGACTTCACTTTGCCACTAAAATCCTCGCTCAGGTGCTGGTCAGCTGCGACATGCACTCTCGAATTCGCTTGCTGCCTCGAGGACGGCGAGAAGGTGTCCTTGACAAATATCGTTATCCACCAGGCGTGCTTGATCGGACACACGGG
>JBBPNN010000093.1:0-53979 GCA_038090935.1 Hortiboletus campestris
GAGTCATCCAGACGACCTCGCCCCGGGCCTCGCGCTGGAAAGATGGAGCAAGCAATCTGGTGCCAAGCATTATATTGTGGATATTCGGTCTGAAGAAGAAGTTGCAGGCCATGCGTGAGTAGTCTCTCCATGCAGTCCTCTAACAGGATGACCAGCATACTGTCGGGGTGGAAATGATTCTCAGTGCATGTCACTTTCTATTGTTTCCTCCTTTGCTACTGTATTACACACTCTCCCTTGTATATTACCTGCTTGCAACGATTTTTGCAAGTGGCATTGTTTTCTTCAGTCTGCCCATTCATTTCCACAGAACGGTTGTAAAAATGTGAGGAAATGCTGACTTTCACCATTTTACTTTATGCATCCTAGTTCTTGTATATACTACGTCTGTGAATTTGAACGAACAAAGATAATGTCTTGATCGCGAAATTGGCCTCAGTGACGGCCACTCGCCGAGTATGCGCTGGGTGACTCGGAAGCGGAGCTTCAAATATGCGCTCATCTACCGATACCACTGGGATCCAAAATGAGACCTGGATCATGGGGCCCGCTGTCAAGGACCTGATGGGACTTACCATCAGTGCGGCTGCGAGGGCTCATAAGGTGAGCACGTTTCCCCGGATCTCGGGTGACCTGGTATTACATCACAGATTTCTGAAATCTCACCGTGCTCCTTGTACATATACCAAGTGGTTAGAATATCGTCAACATATGTTCATTCACGGCATGGGAGGTGAATGAGAGCCAGTGATCTAAACGATCGCATGGCACGATCTCATGAGGGTTTCCCGTTCGTTCCTGTACCCAAGTTATGATAACAAAGTCGGCATTTGCCCTTTTTTTTTTGGCAGTCATCCGCGAAAATAAAATGGGCAGACCGAACAGAGCACTCAATGGTTGCGGTCCGATGGACAGTGGTCCCCGATCTCTCTGACGACGTCGTGCATGTTCAGCTAGCTTACCCCGAATGTACCATGTCCAGTGTTGGAGATGTTGTATACTGCTCCCTCGGAACTGAGCGCGAGCAAGAATAGGACGAGCCATGTCCAAAATGCAAGGTTCTACGTCCCACAGCACCCCGATGGAACGTTCGCGCAAACGACACACCTGACCATGATGCATGAGAATCGGCTGAAGTGAGGATGGAGTGCCGCCTTTGATCTATAATTTATCTTTACAACAATGCGGCGGCGGAATCTCTATAACCAAGGACCTACCAACTATACATCTATTCCGAATCTATGCATCCACCCGCACCTCACAACAACGCCGACCGCCCCGAAAGCGCCTCCACCAAATCTTTGACATCCGTCCACCACATCTTTTTTCCCCTCCGATTCTTCATATCCGCGTGCTTCACCATCGCCTGTACAGGCACCCACTCCAATGCACTCCCCTGGATCGTAATCACCGCCGCGCTCTCCTCGGGCGCGACCTTGACCCGTCCCGGCTGCGCCTGCAACCGCGCGTGGTGGTCCTCCAAAAATGACATGCAGCGCAGGGAGAGGCGCGTCGCGCGAGCGCGGTCCATGGGAGAGGGCACGCCGCCTTGGAGGGTGTGTCCGAGCGAGGCGGAGCGCGAGTCAAAGAGGGTGCCACCTTCTTCTTTGAGCATTCTGGTGATGACGTCGGTCGTGTAGACCGTCGAAGCGCATTCGTTTCTGAGTGGAGAAGCGTTGGGTGTGAGGGAGCGGAGGGGGAAAGAGGGGTAGGACGGACCGGATGACGAGACGACCTTCGCTCTTGCCTTTGGCGTCTAGCCCGTAGCGTAGCTTGAGGAACTTGACGTCGTCGCGCAGCAAATCGAGATCCATTCCTTGCTCCGGGGTATACACGAGCGCCGCACCCGTCTTTTCACCCCAAACCAAAAACCAATCAACACCCCCATAAGAGACCAGCGACGGAACAAAGGGATACATACCGCCAACGCACCCATCGTTGCAATGTACCCACATTTGCCGCCTTGTGTCTCGACAACAAACACCCGATTCCGACTCGCCGACGCACTCTGCTTGATCGAATCGCACGCATCCACGAGCGCATTCAAACTCGTATCACTCCCCAAACTAAATTCGGTCAACGGCACATTGTTTGAGATCGTTGCGGGGAGGTGCACCATCGGAATATTGAACGACGGATACAACTTGCGTGCATTGTCGAGGATGAGCAACGCGTTGAAGGCTTCGAACCCACCGATAAGCATGAGGCCGTGTAGGTTGTGTTCTTGGAAACGGGAGGCCACGGCACCGAGGTCGGCGTCGGGGAGAATGCGGTTCGTACCGAGTTCGGAGCCACCGCGGGCGGTCCAGCCGTCGACGCCGAGCCAAGAGAGTTCGTGGATGTTGTCGTCGAGGAGACCGCGGAAGCCGTTGTGCACGGCGAGTGGGGTGTGTCCTTGTTTGATACAATAGCGGACTGCGGTACGTGTTGCGGCGTTCATCCCTCCAGCAGGAGCACCAACGCTGCGATGGGCCGAGAGTCAGGTAGGTATCATGGCGCAAAAATGGGTGGGAGCACTTACTGCATGATGGCAACTCGCATTCGCTGCAAAGACGGTCAGGTAGGATGGATTGTCAAGGATGCTATAACTGACCTGTCCTTCTGGCAACTGTTTCTCGGTGTACAGTGTCGACGTGGTTAGAAAGTTGTCTAGGCTCTGCACAAACTCGGGATCGCGCAAGGACATTGCTTTGGCGAAGTCCTTCTCTGCGATCGCGTCTGCAACTGCCTTGGTCTACATGAGAGTATATATTCAGCATATATGCGCCGAGTTGCACATGAAAACGTACCATCGCAACAGCTTCCATAAGAGGTACGCGAGTGATCTTGTTTTCACGGATTCCAATCATGTACGAAGGCGTGTCAGGGGTAGCCTCGAGTAGGGCATTGACTGCCTCGACGCCCTGCAGCGTAGGCTACGGGGAATGTGTTATCAGGGAGCGATACTGTTAGGAACATTGTCTCACCAATGTACGGTCGAGTGCACAAGGTTTACCTCCGCGTTGCGTGTGTCCGAGCGTGGTGACACGCGTGTCGAGCCCGAGGCGTTCAGTCAGAACGTCTTTGACGTAATCGGCACGAATCGGCTGGAGATTGGCATCATGAGCGCCTTCGGCGACGATGACGATTGTTTTACGCTTCCCAATTTGACGGTGCTGGGAAAGCAATGTGTGAGATGGTGGACGGTGGATGGTGGACAAGAGACCTACGCGTTTGATTGTCTCACACATGTGGTCTTCCCACGAATTTGCCTCGAGTGGGCATTCAGGGATGAAAATGAAGTCTGCTCCGCCACTATCAACGCACGATCAACGTGGTAACCATCACCACGACCCTGAAGGACGTACCTGACGCCAGCGAGCAAGGCCAACCAGCCACAGTACCTGCCCATGACCTCGAGTACAAAGGCTCTCGAGTGCGAGGATGCCGTCGAGTTGATATTATCGATCGCTTCACAGATCCTCTGCAACGCTGTTGGCGCGCCAATCGTGAGATCCGTCAAACTCATGTCGTTATCGATAGATCCGACAAGCCCGACAATGCGGAGGTGACCGTGTTTGGCGAGCTGCTCTGGTGTGATTTTTCCTTGGGCATGGAGAGACTCTAGGAGGGATGGCCATTCGGTGCGAAAGACGTCGGCACCTGTGAGGGAGCCGTCACCGCCGCAGACGACGAGGGCGTCAATGCCTTCTTTGATGAGGTTGTGTGCGGCTGATAGACGGCCTTCCGGGGTGCGAAAGGCTTTCGAGCGAGCGGTCCCGACGAGAGTACCACCCTGCGTTTGATTAGACGCGTATCACGCTTGAGAAGAAAACTCGCACGCGCCTCTGCGACCCAGCCGCGAACATCATCGAACCCGACACGAACGATGTAGCGACCTTTGAGGGACTGACCACTTGGGTGATCAGAGGTGCCGTCGCGAAGGAGGTCACCGTCGCCGAAACGCAGGTTTTCGAACAGGTTGGTGTTGGCGCGTTGGGCGGCAGTGGGATCTGCGAGTGGTGCATTGTACTGGACGTGGTCCTTGGTGTTTCCGCGTACGAGACCCTCGTAGCCCTCACGGACGATATATGTCTGGCATCCTCTGTGGCCGGTGGAAAGATGGTGTGCAGAGCTGGGGGATGAGCGGGGAGACTTGCCTGAGGATACCGATCTTGACGACGGAGCGGACGACGGCGTTCATGCCTGCGCTGTCGCCGCCGGACGTGAGGACTGCGATTTTGATGGGGTCTGATGGAGCCATGATGGGCGCGGGAGCGGGGCGGCGAGGCGGATCATATATATTATTACTCCCTCGTGATGATGTAATCAAGGCAGGACTCGGAGTCAATCATGAGACCTCCCCGCACGTTGGCTTCTCCCTGTCATGTCCAGCACCGCGAAAGCCCTCCTTGTCGCCTCCATAATCACAAACAGCGTTCTCTGGTCCCAGAGCAGGTATGCGCACCCATCACACGACTATCAACTCGCACTCCACCCCGAACCCGCTCTCTGGAAAAGATTCCATTCCGCAGACCAAGCCGAGGTACTAACCCAGCATATCATCATATCCGTCCTTGCTCATGCCCAGTTGACATAGTGTAGACCACTCGACTTCCACCTCCCTTCGGACCAATGTATCCATGTCCGCGATCTATGTCCAACATCGGAGACCATCCTCTCCATCCCATATCTACAGCTTTATTTCTGTGCCGATCCTTCCGTTCGGCCTGTAATATTCATCGCCCTTCTCCTCTGGCTCGCGTTCCTCTTCTCCACCCTCGGGATATCCGCCTCAGACTTCTTCACCCCAAATCTTGCAGCAATTGCCCAGTTGCTCGGCTTGAATGAAGACATCGCCGGTGTCACCCTCCTCGCCTTTGGAAACGCCAGTCCAGATGTCTTTGCCACCTTTTCTTCCATGCGCACAAACTCGGGTAGCTTGGCCATCGGTGAGCTACTCGGTGCAGCATCCTTCATCGTCTCTTGTGTCGCAGGATCCATATGCATCATTCGCCCATTCAAAGTAGATCGCATCCCCTTCCTTCGTGACGTCAGTTTCTTCACTGTCTCAATATGCATCCTGCTTTTCATTCTCCAAGACGGTACAATAACTGCTTTTGAGTCAACAATGCTTGTCGTATGGTACGGTTTCTATGCTTTCACCGTCATCGTCGGCGGTTGGTGGGTAAGTCGTAGAGAGAGAAAGCGTCGTATTGAAGCAACCATACGCGCAGAGTACATGGACGAAAACCAACTGCAACCATACTCTGACGGTAATACCATTCAAACCTGACATCACGGCATGCTCACTTTTCTGTCCTCAAAGAACCGTCACCTTCTTCAAGCAGTTTGACGGTGCCGCTTTTGTCCCCAATACCCATACCTACCAGAGCCCCCTCCGCACCTACAGTACCTCGCGTACAAACACAACTCCAACCACCACCTCACTCCGGCACACCCTCGCCAATCAGTTCTCCTTCTCACCTCGCCCAAATGCCTTCCTTCTCTCTGGTCGGTGCCATAGAATTCCGACAGGTAGTTGCCTCCCTCCAAACCCAGGCCGCTAGTTCATCCCTCAACATGTTTGATTCCCCCGTGACACCGTACGCGGGTGGCCATTACCACGCCCCCCGCCGTCAGAGTCGCTCTACCTCCGTTTCTCCACACCCACCGCTTGAATCAGATGAGTGGGACGGAACACTCGGTGTTCCCCTAAACGACCGCTCTCCGAGACTCCTCCGTACCTCCATTTCAGAGGAGCCGGACCGCGAGGAAACGCAACTGGTAGATGTGCGCGAGGACGATGCACGAACACCGCTCTCTATCCCTACGATACCCTCGATAACACACACGCCCGCCTCTCTTACTGAGGCACCGGCGCTGCCGGTGACTGAGGTCGAGGAACAGATCCCGCCAACGCGGCCTCAACGTCTATTCCACGTCCTCGCGCGGACGTGGCATATCTTGTTCCCGTCGCTCCATCAGTTCAGGTCAAAGACATTGATAGGGAAGATTGTTTCGCTTCTCGCCGTTCCCGCCATTATGGCGTTGACGATCACATTACCTGTCGTCATAACCCCCTATGGTAACGACGGTTCACACGAGGAAAAGATGAACCAACACGAGACGCCTATACCCGAATTTGAGGAAGAAGGCGTCGAGAGGGCATTAATTGCTGAACATGAAGTTCAAGAAGACCTTCACGAGGTCGGGTTCAACAAGTGGTTGACGGCTGTCCAATGTATTTTCGGACCCTTGTTTTGTGTCACCGTGTTATTCAGTGCGTCGTCTTCACCTTGTGATGAACGCATTTTTTTTGACCTGGTCAAGGCGGGAATAGTAACATTAAGTGGCTGTTGGTTGGGACGGCCATCGGGGGATCTGTGCTTGCGTTGCTTGTGCTCGCGTTTTCCAACATGGGTTCGCACCCTGCTGCACAGATGGCGAGATGCTCCATGGGGTTCCTCGTCGCTATCATGTGGATCATGGTGATTGCCGACGAAGTCGTGAACGTCCTCCAGGTAACTATTTCTAATCCCCCTCTGTATCGAATACGCACTCACGCGTCTCTGCATTTCCAGACATTTGGGTTCATCTTTGGGCTTTCGGATGCCATCATCGGTCTCACGATCTTCGCCATTGGTAACTCGCTCGCTGATCTCGTCGCCAATACGAGCGTCGCTGTACGTCCCCCATGCACTCACTCTTGGAGATATACTTCCTCTTACCCTCACAGGTCTTTGCCCCAATGATGGCCTTCTCCGCCTGCTTCGGCGGCCCCATGGTCAACATCCTCCTCGGCATCGGCATCTCCGGCACCTACATCATCAACGAATCCGGTGGCGCCCCCTATGACCTCCACTTTACGCCCACGCTGATCACGAGCACGGTGGGGCTGCTGATGTTGTTGGTGACGACTTTGGTCGTGGTTCCAATGAAGGGATACGTGCTTTCGAGACGGTGGGGTATGTTTTTGATTTTGGCGTATGTGGTGTTGATGACCGCGAATTTGGCGGTGGAGATAAGTTTCAAGTGAGTCTGGGGTGTGGGTGGGATGAGCATGCCTGCTCTGGGGTCGCCTGCCCTGTACTTTGGATATATATCGGATGGATACGGTATGAGGACTTGGGGTGTTTTGTACATCCATCGCACATTCTACACACACGCACACACGCACAGTACCTACATAATCGAAGCTGCTTTTCGGTATAGCGCAGACACGGCAGTCGAACTCGAGGACAGACTGGAGTGTCGCTTGGCTGCAGTACACGTGCATCCTGTAACGTTGGTTTCGACTTCAACGTGGCCAATTGCTCGACGTTGATAGCCTGAGGTTGTTTTGGTCGCCTCAGGTGCAGTATGCGCTCTCCGTCGATGTCAGTGGAAGAGAATCCAAAGTGAGGGGTAAGTATTGTATTGTGTGATTGCTCGTCCACTGAAGCCATCCACTGGCAGGTGATCGCGACAAATAACTACAAGAGTACCTACCGATCAAGCGTGGATACTCGAGCGGGTGCTACTGGAAGAAGGTCTCCGATTGAACTCGTACCATGAGATGTGAGTTCAGGAAGACTGTAACGTGATCAACATGTAATTATCGAAGAGGATGTCAGACCTGTTCGATGAGGTGGATGATGACTGCATTGAACCTCAGTGCGATCAACCTCGCATAGAACAAGCTTGGGTCAGAGCGCACTGGCAGCCTGAAGTACATTGAAGAGCCTCCAAACGTGTCCTCGTGAGCGAGTTCTGAAAGACCAGGATGGCGCCCAAAAGTTCCAGAAACCGCAATGAACTTTTAACGTTTGAACGTGGTGAAAGCGTCAGGAATGGGGGGACAGTCGACTGGCAAGCGAAGAAAGAGGCAGTTCCGACGGGGGCAGACTGTCGGTTTGTAGAAGTGCGCTAACCCCCTCCCAGAATAAGGTCATCCTCCAAAGGAGGGAGTCCCACATTCCGTCGGTACCGTGTATACCGTGCCGAAGGATGGCCTCAACGCCGGATCAACGGATACCTCTCTCAAGAATAGTGCCAACGGGTGACCACGCTTGAAATCAGATAGGTCCAATGATGTTGCGAGAATTTGGAAAATGTTAGGACAGGCGATTAAATGAGACTGCTGCCAATGGAGACTAGGATATCGCATACCGGCGCTGAATACATCTAGCGGTCAAGTTTCGTTGCCTGTCTATGGGTATATTAAGGAGAGCTTAGCACTTACAGGAGTATGGGTGAATAATGAACAGGGTGTCAACTCGGAGATGCTAACTGCCAGTGCATGATCGTTTTTCACGGTATTAATCAACCCAACGGCGTGCATGTTCGCATGTCAGTGGAAACAGATGCCCTGCCGTCGCTAACGCCAATGGCATAAATCGCGAGGGTCGATTCGAAAGAACCGAACGAGCCGATGGAAGGCCAAGGTACATGAATGAGATTCGCCGACGGAAGGTCTCGAAGCAGGAGTAAGATTCAGAAGAAACTGATACTGGATTAGGGTGACACAAAACAGTGAGCGTTAAGTGGTCATGGTCTACGGGTTTCGATGTCACCGTCCTGAATCACACTGTTCACTACGCCTCCTTTGCTTCTAATACGCGCCAGGTCCAAGGTCCCAGAGTTAGATCACAGGCTTCCTATGGGTATCATTGCAAGCGTTTGGTATGCTTCGTGAGCGCTCCCAACGGTTGGAGCCACTTACGCCGACGGGACGAGTCCTTGACTCGTTTCCAACGGCAACGGGCGGAAATGACTCACCACATTCGATAGTCCGAGGGTACAGGTTGAGCGTAAACACGTTTTTGTCTGGAATTGGGCGCTTCGCGAACGATCCGATGGGTGGACTCGGAGTCGAAATGTTCAAGCTCCCAGCCGACGGAAACAGGCTACTAGGGGCCCATCAGCGGATTAAGCGGGCCCCTAGTAGTGCCAAGGTCGAAGGCAAACCTCTTACTAACTTACTAACTTACCAGTTGTACTGTGATAAGTGTCTTTATCAACAAGAAGCTTTGGATGAACCGGACCTAGGCCCAGCGGGTGGTCGTAATTGGCGCTCGTTGATTGGCCTTTGCCCTGAGCGTCGTTGAATAACAACTGAACCCGGCCTGTCAGTGACTATGAATGCACGGGACCACCTCGATGGCTGAGTTGAGGTGGGCACGGACACCCAGCATTGCTTGGTTGCGGTAAACCTGCATCCTGTAATGTTGATTTCAACTTCATCGTGGCGAGTCGTTGAATTCTGGGATACTTACTAGTAGGTACTACTAGGTGACAGGGAGTCGGTCCATCGGAGTCGGAATGGACAGACTGAAGGAAGTTGAAGGAACATCGATATCGTCCATCATCTTCAACGAACCACACAATAATACAGTAACAACGTCCAAGGCCACCGAGAGATCGACCACCTATCATTGATGAGAGTGCTCAGCGCTTATCTTCCGATTTCGGGGAGACGAAGCAATCTCCACTGGTGATGTCGACAACTTGCCACTCAAGTCAATCAGCAGGCTGGCAGCTTATCATGGAGTCGCCTCAAGCCACACTCATCAAGATTGCAAATGTCTCACAGGAACTCTACAAGGCGCTTTCGGACGTCAATGTACGGGGAGTCAACGACCCTGATATTTCTCCTGCTCTGTTCTTGTTAGACAAGATCAAGGTCACATCCAGGGAAATCCTTGAAACCCTCAACCAATGTACGATCAACGATTCTGCTCCTGATGAACAACTTGAAGGTTGGATTTCTGCCAACGGGCCGGTCATATGCTTGGTCGCGTTGAATGATGTGAAGAGGACGATCGGCATCGATCGTCCATGGCGACCACTGGCATTCTTTGGTTATAAATGCGGCTCCAGTCCTACACTAGCAAATGACAAGATTCATGAAGCTATCAAAGTCCTTCATACATACCGGGGATATTTCGATTGTTTACTTGCATCTGGTGTCTGGTGAGTGTCCAAGTTACATGAAGGGATTGGGTCTGATCGCAGCGCTGGCTAATAGGAACCACAAGGCGGATGCGCTGCACCAATTTAGCTCGGTGTCTCCGATTGATTCGCAGACTAACACAGTCGCGAGCTCTTTCAGTGTGAAAGATAAACAATACGAGGAGCAGGGTCAGATGAATATTCGGTAGGCATTCCCAGATTATGTTAGCCGCAACATGTGAATTTGAGTTTCAGAATTGCGGTGATGGGAAACAGTAACTGTGGCTTGTTCAACCCCTCCGACGAACCAATGGTGGATAAACTTAGAGGGGATAACTTCAACAGTGTTATCACTGCGAATCTCCAGAGTGGGCCTGACGCTGCCCATGCCATGCACGAAGATACAAAAGCCGCCAACATTCCTTCCATACAGGATCTTGGACATCAGGTCGCACACAAGTAAGTATCACGATGCAATGATAGTTTCAGTAACAGTTTCAGTCGCTAAGCGAAACTTCATCCTAGCATAACGGCAACCGAATCCCACAAGGACAATTATCTACTAGTATCTGGTAATATCCCACACCAAACGGAGGTTCTTCAAAGCGAGGAGTCCAATGACCAAGTTGATCGTACGTGTTGTGTGAACCTTAAATCGAAATCATAGTCTTGATGTGAATGTTGCATTTGCAGTGGAAAAACTAGATGTCATCCTGCAATGGCTCGACGCATTCAGATGTTTTGAAAAGCATAAAGCCACCCTATTACAACATCAACCTGATACATGCGCTTGGTTACCTGAGACAGATGAATACAAGGCATGGTTGAGCAGCGAGAATTCGTTCTTGTGGTTACAAGGAAAAGGTCTGGTGCCAACAGTTCAAATGAAGCCTTCTTCATTTATCTTTCTATAATCGCAGCTGGGTCCGGGAAATCGGTTTTAGTGTGCGTCCACTCATCTGGTCCCATTGTGATATTGAATGTGACTTGTAACAGTGCTTACGTGATCGAATGTTTGGAGAAGACATTCACGGATGAACCTCCCGCATTTTTTTACTGTGATTTTGGGAAGGAACGATCCACGGATGCCACCGAAGTGATACGCTCCTTTCTCTATCAGCTACTGGACCAATATCGCCATGGAAAAGTCAAATTTGGTGCTCTCCAAGTCATTGATGAATTGGTCGAGGAGAGACGTAAAGGTGATACAATACTCAGAGATATCACGTTTCTTTCGTCCCTGGTGTCTCGGGTTGCGGGACAGTTTAGTCATCAACCTTTCATCGTCATCGATGCCTTAGATGAGTGCAAGGAGGTTGATCGTCTCCTTTGTGCTCTCCTCGGGTTGAAGACAAAGGGAATACGATTGTTCGTGAGCAGTCGTCCAATTCAAATCAT
Organism: Hortiboletus campestris; assembly: GCA_038090935.1. Taxonomy (NCBI): domain Eukaryota; kingdom Fungi; phylum Basidiomycota; class Agaricomycetes; order Boletales; family Boletaceae; genus Hortiboletus; species Hortiboletus campestris. The sequence goes on from JBBPNN010000093.1 coordinate 11,311, forward strand.
CAAATACAGATTGAGTGGACTTCCTTCCATCTCCGTGGACAAAATGGCAGGAGCAGTATCGAAGGACATCGCGTTACATGTCAACAGAGATATGGATTCTCACCTACGACTGGGAGCCCTCGATCCCGTGCTAAAGAAGAAGGTCCATTCTATGCTGTGTCAAAAAGCGGACGGAATGTTCGTCTGCTGCTTAATATTGCTCCTCAGACTCAATTGGTTCGTAGGTTTCGGTGGGTTCAGTGTCAACTCGACACTCTCAAAGGATGCGTTACCCTCCGAGAGTTCCAGGAAGCACTGGATAACCTCCCGGTGGGCCTCGATGCAACATACGAAAGAATTCTCCTTGGGATTGACCAACGGCCATTGGAGGGAAAGGTTGCCCGGCGTGCCCTGGCGTGGCTCGTGACTGCCTCGCGGCCCCTTGTATTAAAGGAAATAGTTGAGGCGCTCTCCATTGACCTTCAAACACGGACGTTGGACCGAGGCATCGCTCCCATACATAAATATGCATTGTTGGACGTGCTCGGGAGCCTTGTGGTGCACGACGAAGAAACTGACATCGTCAACTTATCACATTTTAGTGTCAAGGTGAGGGGAAACATCTAGCCTATCGACACTTATGCGTGATTGATAACATCCGAGCAGGAGTATCTTATGGACGAGCTTGCCCGCACAAGACTGCCGACGTATCACATCAACCTGCGAGAAGCTCATATGAATGTGTTCCGGCTGTGCATGTGTTACCTTGCTGCTTCCATCGACCATCCCGTTGAGAACGATGAGATTCCTATACTCACGGAACGCGATATGGTCGCCTCATTACCTTCGCGACCACTTCTCGATTACATATTCTCCTGCGGTTTCGATCACCTCGCTCATCTTGAGCCGACAAATGATGAAATTCTGGATTCCATGACCACACTCCAGGTGCAAATACAGAGGCATCCTTTGGAGTGGGGGCACATGTGCAGGTTAGCTTCGTTGTATCATCCTTACGAATCATGGATAACCCCAGAACACGACTTCATCGTCTGCGTCTTAATTTCCATGTTTCCCGAGCCCTTTTTACACGCTTTCCTGAGCCGTTCTTCTTCCAAAGCAGAGTATCATTCGAACCCCCTCGTACACACTGTACACCTCGATAAGATCGACCATGCTAGGACATTGCTGTTACACGGCGTTGACGTAAACAGCAGTGGCTGGGATGTTGACGGACTCCAACACGATTCCAGGTCACCGCTCGAGGTTGCTCTGCACCGCGAAAACAGTGCGCTGGTCGACCTCTTCTTGAAGGAAGGGAGCGCTGCGATACCTCGGCAAGTATATTCGACCGTCTTTGATGGGCGTCACTGCGATTATCCGCCACATCTTGTCTCAATCCTACTCCAAGCTGACGAATTCGCGGAGTGGGCAGCGGGAGTCCAAGGTGCAGGGTCCCTCCTCCGGGCGCTTCATCGAGATCGATATAGGGAACACCAAGTGACAGAGAAAGACCTCCCAGTCATGATACGAAGGCTGGTTCAAATTGGACATAACCTATCTTCCCTTGCTTCTTCGGAGCAGATTCTCCTAACGGTTGGTTCAGCTGCGTTGGAAGGACAACTCTCCTTGCTAGAGTACTTGTTCTACATTGATGCGCCGATCCCTTCTGGGGCCTTTTTCGCTGAGAAGACAGCACCGCTCGTTCGTAACCTCATTCTCCGCGGCGCTGATATAAAGGCTGTTGCAGCCATGGGGGATGCCGTGTTGCACCAGGTGCTGGGGCACTGCTCGGGAGGTTCACGTTGCTGGGTACTCGACTGCAAACTGTGTTCAGAGCTCCGATCGACATTGTTGACAGCTCTGGGGAGGAAAGTGAGTTCGTTCACGGATTTCTGACCACCCATGAATTTTATCTTGACATTTAATCAAATTTCATGATAGGACGAGAGAACGCTCATCAAAATTGTGAAGATTTCGCGAGAACTTAGCGCTACATTCGTGGATACTAGCGCCGGGAGAACTGGCAACCAGGAGATCCCTAAGGTCCTATCCCTGTTGGAGAAGATCGTTTTAGCCTCTGGCGCGCTATTGCACGCAATCAACGAATCTTTTTTGGACAACTCCACCCTTGACGGTCACTCAGAACGTTGGCTCTCTGGAAAAGAGCCCGAAGCATGTTTAGAGATTTTACAACAGATAGTGAATTTAGCCAGGGTTGATACACCGGAGGAAACTGTCGTCGACTTGGAAGGAGGCGAACAACACGAGGAACAATCCCGCTTGCCCTCCGAAGGCAAAATCAATGATGCTATCGTGCTATTTGGGAGACGGTGGAGTCACTTCCATTCATTACTTGCGGCGGCTGGTTTCGGGTGAGTTTTCTCAACAATAGACGAACTTGTCCTTGACTGCGTTTCTCAGAAAAAGCACTGCCAGCTCTCGACAACTACCCCGTACAAGTTCTGATACCATCCCGTATATCGATCAGGGTACCAGCGCTCGGGTTGGCGTCAGGTAGGTAACATCATATCGTGACTTTTTCATCCTAACAGAACTTTTTCAGCCCCACCATGGACAGAATTATTAAGCCATCCCGGAACCCCAGCGTAGTCCAAGTGAGTGGGCACTCATTGAAAACTCCTCTCTTTGTAACATTCTTTATGTAGGCTACCAATGAACGGTCCGGCGGCCACTTGGGACCAAGGCGCGAGATTAACGTCCTCTTTGCCGGCCGGACGGGTGTCGGCAAGAGCTCTCTCATCAATATGATCAGGGGCATTCCAGACCATTCGGAAGCAGCCGCTAGAGTGTCGTACAATGCTCGTCCGTGCACCGCGCACACTACTTCCTATCCATCCTCGTTAGACACTGGCGTGCGTTGTCAGCTTTGGGACACGCTGGGCCTTGATCACATGGAAGATAGCCATAACCGCTTCTTGATGGCCAAGCTAGTTGACCGGATTCGCCAACTGGCATTCCAGCAACCCGGGCTGACCGAAACAACTCAAATCAGGGGCGCTAAACTAATCCTTGTGTGGTGTATTGACGGTACCGCAGGGATTGTTCCCATTCACTGGAAACAGTTCTGCGACTTTTATGTGCAATATTGCACTAGAAACGTGATACCAGTGATAGTGGTAACTCGAATGCCTCCAGACGCAACTGGTTGGGAGCCGCAGTGTAGGAATCAGCTCCGGCGGTCGGGTTTCGGGGTGAGACCCAGTATCAATATTACCCTACTGAGAGTCAGGAGGCATCGCGGCACATCTTCCCCCGAGTACATAGAAGATTCTAAGGCTCTCAGGGACGTCATCTCCACGCTTGCCCCGGGTCATTTTCTCGGTACATCTTTGGCCGATCTTCAGCAATTGCCCCATACGGCTTCTGCTACCACTATCCCAGCTATCAACCAAGGCGCAAACGCAGAAGATAGTACCAGACAAGCTTGGGCCGGCAGGTAAGTACCGCCATTTCGCGACAGTTTCGCGATAACAGAATTCCAGGCCAATTTTGGGCACCGGGGGTGAGCGAGTCGGGAACCCCAGAATGGTCCAACGTGGAGTGAGTTAGTATTTGCTAAAAACTCGTCTCCTCCTAACACACTGCGACACCACAGCGAGGTACGAGCACATCCCCAGCACCTTCCTCCCGGTTGCTCGATCGTTTGTCCTCCTCGCGAACCATACCCTCGCCTCAATTTGGCACTTCGGCACCTCGCAGCCTCACGTCCACTGGGGGACGCGGGCGCGCAAGCCTTCCTCCCTCGCCACACAGCTGACCGTGAGACCCTCCCGTCCCCCCTCGCAGTTCGTCCTCTACCCGGCGGCAGGACTCCGTGTGATCAGAACGGTTATCTTCTGATCTCGAAGTTTTTGGTCTGGCTTAGCAGAGCTCGGCTTTCGTTCAGGATCAGAAGGTCCTTCGTGCTCCTGCTCATCGTCTTCCCTTCTTCGATTTCGTCCTTGGTCACTCGCAGCCCTTACATTTTTGTACATAGTTTTCACGCTCTCGGAGATCTTATCTAGGTCATTTTCTTGAGGTAACTTTCGATTCGGATCCCTTTTGCTCCTGCCACTCAGTACACAATGATATGATATATATATGCTACACACGATACGGGAGAGTTGTACAGACAGACGTTTACTTACGAGATACGATGTACGAAGCAAAATTCGAATAAGCAAGACGACGAAGAGCAGGGAGATGATAAATACAAGCGCAGAATCAACGAAAGCCAAAGCAAGACAGTCAGTTCTTAGATTGGAGTCACTACGTATATGTGCCAACTCAAAGATGTTGGCCCCCATCCCCATCGCCGTCGCTCCGAGTTTGCGCCTGCGCCTCCAGCTGGAGTCTCTCCATCTCAGCGCGGAGCTGCAATAATGCTTCCTCTTTCTGCGCCAGCTGTATCCGTGCGACATCTAGTGCCGCTTGTACCCTTTCAATATCTGGCGGACCGGAGCTGCGACGCGCGGTGCGGGGAGGGGTCGGTGGGGCTTCGGGTGCGGGCGAGGACACGTATCTTGGAGAAAACGGAAATGACACGAGATCCGCTTCTGTGTCCAAGTTGTGAGACGAATGGGCGGAGAATGGATTGAGGACGACGGTAGGCATGAGGGGTGATGCGAGTTCCATGCTCTCCTCGGCTGCGATATCGTCCTCGAGCGGCTGAATTGAGCCACTGACGATGTCGCGCAAGTCCTACGCGGATGGAGTTGAGAGCGTGTGCTGGCATGGGTACATGTGATGAAAAAGACCTACATGGGCTGGTGGCAAAACAGAGGAGCTAGCCGAGTGTGCCCGGAGCTGCGCGATTTCGCGCAAAAGGGCTGTTTCTCGGCTGCGTGCAAATGCACGGGCGTACTGAAGCTGCTCTCGAAGGTCGTCAACCTCGGCTTGGAGTCTTTTGCCTTGTAATGAGAAATGGCCTCTAAAGCATGGGTCGGATGACTCACCGGACACATTCCCCTTCGATCCGTAGGACATCTTGGAATGTATCTATATTTATCCCATCTGTGACCTATGCAATGGTTGACTGCCCCGGACAAGACAAGGGAGAGAGTAGACGCACCCTTCGCTGCCTTGCGGCCGCTTCGATTAACGTCGTCCGCTCTGACACAAGAGCGTCCATTTGAGTAGTCATCGTACGTATCTGGTTGTCGAGTTGGGTTATTGAAAGCACCGTCGAAGGTGACGCCGGCGCTGGTGTAGATGTGGATTTGCTAATGTCCAAGGGGCGCGACAGAGCGTTTGGATCGACCGATGCACTTCTTGTTCGAGGGCTGGGTGATGGAATAGCTTTGTGACCATTTCGCAGTGCTGGTGACTGAGCCTCCTTGCGAGAGCCGCTGGGAGTAGAGGCCGCCATTCTGGCTTGCTCCAGCTGTTCGCGTGAGATTGAGTCTAATGATCCCGTATCATAGAAGGATACTTACCCTTTCCGCAATACGACGGATCTCGATCTCCAGAGATCTATTTCGCGCGCTATTGCCCTCCAGGAAGCGAAGGCACTCCTCGTCTGATAACGGTTTCGGCTCAGGGAGCCTCTTACCAAATTTCCGCTTCTCGAAAGTGTGGATGGGGACATTCGGAAGATCTGCTGGTTGATGTTCATGGTCACCAGGAGAAGTGATACAGTTTTCTAGCTCGGCCTCGCGCACTGCGACCTTGGCCTCAAGTTCCTCAATGCGGAGATTTGCCTCTTCTACAGTTCTGCTGTGGCTCTGCCGTTCAAAGTCAAGTTCCATCCTCAATCTGGCGATTATAGAGGTGGCGTATGCCAGCAGGTCATTGTTGTGCTCGTCTTTCGTCCCTCTGCCATCGATTGCACCTACGAGAGCCTGCTCTGGAAACTCGATATTGAGACTGCCTCGCTGGAAGGCGTTGGATGGGTTTGGAAAGTGAAACAGACGACATACCTGCATGTTTAGTGATGTACATCCGACTACACGGCCATGAGCTCCATTCGTTCGAGACTTGAACTGATAAACCAAATAGAAGGGGAACAAAAACCATGCAAACCATGCCACAAGATTGAATGTTTGGAAGAAACTTGGGGGAGAAGAAGGGCTCTCGACATACCTTTCTCGATCAGATCCTCGACGACATCTTTCAACTCGTCCCTCTCTACCTCCAAATTCCTCGCTACGCTGCGCCAACGATTCACTTCTTGTACGAGCCCGATTTTCGCCTGTTCCTCCGCCGAAATTTCCAGCGCATGTTGAGAACGCAACGCATCCAACACGTCGATCGTTTTCAACAAACGGGTGTGGGCAGTCGACGCACGCGCGCTATATGCCTCCAAGCGCGTCTCGAGGGTCGCTATCTAGAATAAAGGCGTAGGAAAAACGTAGTGAACGAATGAGACCCATGTGGCAAGTCAAATGTCGTAGGGAAACGCACGCACTCGGTCATCCTTTTCCAGAAGCAACGCTTCTACGTCGCCTCGGGCCAGTTTCGGGTCTCTCGCGTGGCTTGGTCCCATGCTATATTATTCCGATTCGTGTCGTGTTGTGATCGGCGCACGGCGGTCGAGGCATGTAGGACGCGGACCTCAGCGTCTTCAACATACATAGAAGGAAATTTGGTGAGACACTTGATGCTGCATGCCCTAGTTGGCGCCCGGCCAGGTTTGGAAAACCCCACAACGGCGTTGTTCTCTCCATCCGTCTTGCTGTCAAAGAGAGCCGATTCGCTTGTTACAATAATCGCATGGTTGCCGACGCCGGCCCAATTGTGGAATGGGAAACGCCGTTTCTGAACCCTTTGGCAACGAATCGCGAAGGTGTTCGCAGGGCGTTGATCATCCTTAACCAGCCCTTCACGCTGCCTTTGCTCGAGACACTCTGGAGAGCCTGCTCATGGAGGTGTTGTGCTGATGGTGGTGCCAACCGTTTGTATGATCTCCTGGGGGAGGCACAAGATGGAGAACAGCTGCGAAATCTGTGAGAGGAGCTCGGACTTGATCATCTATCTCCCTGCGCGAGCCTCTGACGAATGGGTACACAGATACACGCCTGATCTGATCAAGGGTGATCTGGACTCTCTGCGCGAGGACGTTCGAGAGTACTATTCTACGATGGTTTGTTTTCGAGGCATCGCAGCTGGATGGACGTTCTTACAATCGCTTAGGGAGTACCCGTCCTGCAAGACTTGGACCAAGATACCACAGATCTCATGAAATGCATCGAAACGCTGGAAGAGAACGAGCGCAAGGAAGGACACGAGGTAAGTCAGATCCATCGTCTAACTACGGTGACAGACCTAACTAAGCATTCGGATCCAGTATGAAACCCTGATCCTTGGAGGATTTTCTGGTAGACTCGACCAGACTATACATGTCCTCTCACACATCTACAAGATCCGGAAGACGAGGTCAAGAGTCTATGTCATTACGGATGACAACATTGCCTGGGTTCTCGATGGGGTGAGTGTGGACATTGAATCATGTCGCTCTGGTCTTGAACCGTGCCAAGGGACATCACCGGATATCCATCGATCACGAAGTTTTGGGCCCTACCTGTGGTCTCTTGCCTGTCGGTATAGATTCCACTGTGTTGTCCACATCCGGTCTTCGATGGAACTTGGGTACATATGACACTCTTTCTTGTGTGCTTTGCTGATCACTTGCTTGAAGATGGGACAGAATCCTCATTCGATGGCCTAGTCTCCACCTCCAATCACTTGGTCCCCGCGGAGCGATTCGTGACAATCAAGACCTCTCGGCCGATCTGGTGGTGTGCGGAGCTGCGTAAAGGGATATAGCGCAGCTGCACAACCACGATCGTCTCCGAGAGTCATAAGGAACTGAAAAGCCTCGCGCAGCATCTGTTACTAGTATCATATCGTATCGAAGCAGCATGCCGTCCCTCGGATGTACATTTTGATCCTTTGTTAGCAGCGGAGTCTGGCCTGTGAGCTATCGAGCTCGTGTTCTCTGGTAAAGTATCTTCGGGTCCCAGATATTCATGGAGCCGACTGTCGACTTGGTATGTCCTGAACATTTATAATCCGGATCTCGACGGTCATCCCATGAGCACCCACAGTGCAGGTGAGGTTGACCGTTGACAGTGGTCCCGAGGAGACCCACGCAGTAGCTTCGACATGATCCCTGACGCACTGGGAATCATGGCCGGGCAATGTCGTCCCCATGACCTGCGACCTTGATCACACGTCACCTGCCACGACACAAGTGGCATCATACCGATGCGTTCATGACGCGCTCTTTTCTCGTCGTTGAATGGTACTTTTTCATGGCCCCGGGCTACTGAGGAACCTATGTTCTAAAGTACCCGACCCCGGGAGCAAGCCAGCGTCACCGCCACTACTACATGCAAAAACGCTGGGCATGCACCACACCACGGGATACGATAATCAGTTTGTTCGTCCCTATGCAGCTGAATGCTCGCAATTGCATCCCCCCCAAAAACCGCATTCGCGGCCTCGAGAACAGCTTTATTCTGCGCTCTGCTCATTGCCCGTCAGGCAGGCCAAATCGTCTCTCGCATCGCTCAGAACGTCATCGTCGTGCGCATTTTTCTTTTTTTTTTCTGCCTCGACGATCGGCGTGGTGGCATGTTGATGAAAGTCGCGTGTCCATCCAGCGCACTCGCTGGACCACAAAAATATGCAGTCCTAGTGCCAATAAAAGTCTCGTGACTCGGAGTATCCTGGCATCCGCGGTATTCGACCATCGCCATCGCCTCCGTCCATTGTTACACCCTACGGCACTCGCATAGATCTCGGAATCGAAATCATCCGAAAGTATTGTCCGTACTTTGAGAAGTACCTTTGTCGCGAGTGTCAGATCGGAGAGTGATTGGACGGGCGCGGTGGAGTCGCTTCCTCGCTTGATCATGGGGGTATGGCATAGCGTAGATCCCATTCCATTCCCTCGCTCCCTATTGCCACCTCGCGCCTCTTGTCCCCCTTGTCCCACCTCACCTACATCCACGCAGCTTTATGATATGCTTTCCTGACGTGTTCGATTGGGCATGTCAAGATATTATTGTATGCACGCAACAAACGGCGTTGATGAAGGGTACCCACTTCGAAGCTCTCTTCGAGGGTGGTTCTTTGGCTGTCGAGGTTTACGGGCGGGTGCCATGCAAGTGCGGATACCTGGGGTATATGTTTACATCGCAATCAGGCTCTCAATGAGTCCGATTGACTCGCATTCCAACGCCTTCTCACATACGCCCACTGACCAACACACTATCACTACCAGGCATAGCCACCTCTCCACCCGTCAACTTCTCCTTTGTCTAGAGGGAAAAAAATGCGGTCAGCCAAATCCAATCTAGTCCAACGCCAACGACCACCCTCCTCATCGATCCCAACCCCCCATCCTTCTCCGAAAAAAAAGGGGGGGACGCGACAACAGACGGGAACCCAACTCACCTGCGGCAACAAATCCGCATCAATCTCTGGGAGCACCTCCCGCATATCACCCGCCCACGGAACAACCTCCCACCTCGTCGGCGGGTTCTCGATACAGAGACAAATATCCGCTGGAATGTGGGCACCGTGTTCGGCATTAAAGTCACCGCGTACCTGGCGCTCCTCTACGTCGCGGTGATGGTGGTCATCATTATCAAACAAGACGCAATTCGAGATCGACGCTCACCGGAAAACATGGCATCGAGTTGCGCCATCATACCTTCGACAATTTTATCCGCAGCTTCTCGGTACTGTCGTCGCCTCGCAATCTCGATGAGAAGTTTACCAAACGACGATTGGTACTGAACGAATCTGTGGTGCAGATCTTGTATGACCAACAATCGTTGTTGGAGGGCTTCCAAGAGATCTTCACAGTCCCCCTGGGCAACAGCGAGATGAGATCGAATCATGAATGGAGAAGTTGGTCACGAGTAAACGGCCAAAAAGTAAATCGCACCTCGACGTCTTGTTGTTTCTGAAGCATGTCTGACATGATATCTCCAAGTTCGTCTAGATCTTCTAGTGTACTACGGCTCGCATCTAGTTGGTCTTGTGCAGCAGTCTTGGCAAGCACCAATTTCTCGCTACATCGTTGGGAATAAGTGGGATGTCAGCCAGTATTCGATTCCCTGCTCACTGAGCTTCTTGGATGGAATGAACGTCTTCCTCGAGCTCAGCCATGATCGCAGGGAGCTCGTCCGTGTCTCGATGCATCGCTGAAAAGTTGACATTGGTATGACCTCGAACAACGATACATCCATTGTACACTGACCTTGCATCTCCTCTTCAGAATGGGATATCCCAGCCTCACTGTCATGAAGTGCATCCGCCATTTGGTCATAATGTGATGCCAAACTCTCCAGATGCCTCGCCATCACAGTCGTCGTCTTCTCCTGGGAAACCAACACAGACTGAATTGGAGGTGGTGCGTTCGAGACAGGCAACGAGTTGCGTATTGAAGAAACTGTGGTTGAGAGCGTCTCTGGGTAGTCGTACGTCGTTGACATGATGTCCTGTAAGCACATACATCAGACAACCCAGACGAGACACACATGCGGTCCGAGGACAAGAAGGAAAAAAGAGGAGAGACAAACACGCACGTCGAGCCTCGTCCGATCGCTCTCCACAGCGTCCAACACCTGCTCAATGGCACTCTCGTCCACAAAGTCCCTCAACGTCTTCCAGGTGGATCGATCGACGTGCTTCATCGTGAGCTTCCTCTCAAAGGCGTTCTCCCGGACAGTCGCGGAAGGGCTTATAGTAGGGTCGATGATGCCATTCACCTTGTCAAGCGAATGTTGGCTCCCGAAAAGAGAAGAGTCGGACGAGGATTGATGAAAGCCCGGAGGGACGAGTTGTGTGCCGAGGGATTCAAGGATGGTATCGAGAGCGGAGGTACGCTCCGAACGGGTGGTGTCCCATTCCTGCCATATGTCGAAAAGGGCAAAACGCGAGGTGAGGCGGCGTCGGTGTAGCGGGTATAGGACGAGGACGTACGCGGATCTGCTTGTCGAGTTGTGCGCGTTTGCACTCGATGCTCTTTGCCACGGTGGCAGCCAGCTGTGTGAGAGTACGGGAAAGTGAATAGAAAAATATATTTAAAGGGAGATGGCGCACCTTGAGTTGTTCGATGACCGCCTCGCTGATCCACTTTACCTTGGCATCGAGGGCAAGCACGTCGACGGCACACTGGGCGGATGCGTTTGTGAGAGCATTAGCCTTTGAGCAGAGCTGTTCACCGTGTTGGAGGGCCTTCTTGGATTGAAGTACAAGCGAGACAAGGTGGGGCTGGTCCCCGGGCTCCATTATTAGTTGGTGGTAGGAGAGGACAGTTTCACGAGCCTACTACAGGTGGCTGTGCTACCAGGTATTGTTCACATATTCTCATCCACGTTGCTGGCACAGTCGCCTACGATAAAAGTACAGTGCTCTATTACAATCACGACAACCATTCCACTTCTTAGGATTCGAGTTTCTTGACAATGTTCTTTTCCTGGACGACACCCACCGGCATAAATATGCGCATCCAGCGAGCAAATCTGCGAGACACACCTGGTAGCTAGTCGTCTTTCCAGTATTGTTGTTCTTGATAGAGTACCTGAGATCCTGCAAACAAAGCCGCGACCATCAAACGACGTCGAGACTAATCCGACTCATCACGTACTGCGCCTGACCCGTGCACGCTGACCACCTGGCCAATGCTATGCGACACGTTGTCCTGCGCGCCACCGACGGGTCTATACTCGACCTTGTCTCCTTTCTGCATCCAGGAGGTCAGCATACGGTCAACGGATCGCCTAGCTCGTCACCTGGTACAGTGCTTCGGTTGTTTCGGCCTATTGCGATTATCAGGTACTGGGCCATCAACGACACTCGAACTCACTCACCATGAGTGACGATTTCTGTTCAAAGTTGTGCTGAGAGGACGTTCCCTATCCAGCCTGGTTTATATACCGCTGCTCGTTGATTAAGTCATGCACGACGTCACCGACTGAATAGACTCAATGACGTCGGTGCTCCTTTCCACTTGTCAAGTCTGTCGATCAACTACCCAAAACAGGCAACATTCTCTGTCCATTTTCACGTGACCTGAATGCGTGAGAGGTGTAACCATCACCGGAAATTGTCAGCGCTACAAGTCCTTGAACGTCGACGATGGCCGAGTCGAGCCCTCTCCAGTCTGACGGCGATCACCAGCTCCTTCAGGTCTGTTCAAAACCCGTCCTTTTATCGCCCAATATCCTGACGTCCACAGCAGGCAGCGCTCCAACACCCGTTTGAGCCCGCCGAGGTGCCGCTCAGCTCTTCCTCAACCACGTCCGTGTCCCCATCCGCCCCCGAACCAGCCCCATCAGAGGCTCTTCCCACCGCAGACGACTCCTGGCAATCAGCCTATGCTTCCCAACTCTCCGAGTGGCGTGCCCAATCCGCCTCTGCGCGTGCCCAAGCCGAACTCGCCCGAGCCAAATGGGAAGCACTCCGCGCCTCTGAAAAAGCCGAACGTCAAGCCCTCGGCCAACCACCGGAGTCGTGGGACGGCCTCGGTGATCATATCACGGCCTCGGCCGCAGCTGCCACCGAAATTGTCTCTCACTCCCTCTCTGCGTCGGTGGGGTCCCTCAGTTCGGTCGAACACGTCGACTCGCGCGAGCAACCAGAGCAGGGTACGGAACGCGCGGCACAGCATGGAAAAACGGAGAGTGGCTCGCCTTCTCAGCGATGGGAACACCTCTCGTCCTCGCCGACGTCTTCGTACCCTTCCATGTCCTTCCCGGAAGGCTCCGTACCCGAATCACCCTCCCCCCAACCTGCCGTTCTCGCGCCTACTTCCGCCCCAGTCACAGCCCAGGCTCATCTGCGTCCCAGGGCAGATAAGAACCCGACATATGTTCCTCCCTCCACGCTCCCGTCCATCATGGACAACAGGGTCGCACCACGGACAAAACTATCACTCGTATTATCCTCACTTGCTATCAACCTCCTACTTCCGTTCATTAACGGCGTCATGCTTGGTTTCGGAGAGATCTTTGCAAAAGATGTCATCGTTGGATGGTTTGGTTGGGGATCGCGGCATGGAAGCACAGCTGCTGGTCTCGGGCTTCGGCGGTAAAGGCATCTGAGTCACAAACATGTTAGCCGCGTCTTGTGTAGCTTTCGTTGTGGGATGATATAGAATATGGTACGTCGGGTCTAGATCTATACATTGTTCGACATGTCTTGGAGAGCTTGTCTAACCCCCAAGTTACCCAACGCGACTTCTGCTGTATCGTGATCATAAAGAAGCTGTAGCCACTCGCCTCCCAAAATGGAATCAAACATTGCTCCTTTATAAGCCTGTTTTCCCTCATTATCAACGTATCACCTTGAAAGATCTGGACCACCTCCTTTGCCGTTTCAAGTGCACATTTGGTTGCGTGCGTCTTCAACAGAGTAATCGGGCTGCACACATACCCTGCTAATTTCCGAGCTTGTTCTTTGTGTGACTACACGGAGACGTCCTCCGAGCATCTTGTAAGCACGCTGGCTTACCTAGGTCCCGTAACTAGTACATATACCGTCCGTGATACTGAATGGGTACCATTCAGTATTTCTACCTTTTGGTGTAACGGCCACGCGCGGCGGTCTGGTCGCTTACACATCTCCAAAAGAACAAACGAGACGGGAACACGCACTTATTCATTTGATGCGTCACCTTTTCAAGCCAACTCTGACAACGCTCGGAGCGTGCGATCATCGTGGCCACCTTGGATCAAACCACCGCCCGCGGGACGAGCGGCTTTCCAAACACCTTGCGCTGGTCGATCCATCTTTGCCGGTGCATACCTCCACTCCAAGAAAACTCACCAACACCACGCGTACCACGTAAAATAAGGACCGTGAAGCCCGTCACTCAACTAGGTCCGTTCAGCGTAGGAAACCCGACTCAGTTATCCGAATGTTTTGTCACGCTCTTCTCCCCCTCGATCGTACCGATGTGTGGTCTCCTATCCGTGGGTCGTCGTGGCGGTGAAGACTGTAGAAGGTCTCAGTCGTGTCTTGGCTGGCTATATGCGCAGGACTTTCAATGAATGTGCAAATACAACATAAAGAACCGCGTCCAATTGAAGGCATGGACGAATATCGTCTTCAAGGAGAACGGCGGTACCCCCGGGAAGGTCTTTGAACCGCGAGATATCAAAGACGTTGCTACACTACGCACAGACGATGGCGAGTCTCGCCGCGGCCTCGTCGCAAACTCACAGTCATGCTGCTTGGGGGTTGGAATGATGTGACCCTGAGCCAGGTAATCGATTGGGCTGAGTTTGGTCGGCTGTTGCTATCAAGCCTGCCCACGTTCATTCTGCTTGTAATGATGTGATCCTGAGACAAGTAAGCGAGTTGGTCAAGCTGACTTGGGCGGCAGGTGCATCTCAGCAACGCATACGTGGGAACCAACTCACCAAAAACTCCTTCCTTTTTAGGTGAACTCCTTCCTTTTTAGGTGGTTGCTAGATTTGGGATGCACGTGCACGTCAAGCGTCAAGCAAGGTTTTCGCCGAGTCGACGCCGACACAAGTCGACATTTTCAAGTTGTAATTTATGTCAATAATGATCGCGTACAAGGCAGCGCCCAAGAAACCTGCACTGGGCCGTTTCAGTAACTCTTCAACCCACGCGCTCGAGAGAGTCCTTGTGTAATGACGACCGGGCGCTTCATCGCAGTCTGAAACCAAAGATACCTTGCCCATCCAAGGTAACACACACCGGGAACGCCGTCACCCTGCATGGCCTTGGCATTGTGGCCAGCATTGTCGTAAAGTTACAGCTTCGAGTGGTCAGCTGCAGCTTCCACGCTCCAATCTTGCTGTTCGGTTCCAGTCGCGCCACCCTCTTAAGCCGACGATTTCTCCGAAAGAGTGTCAAATCATCCATCTCAACTGCTCCGTATACAGATAGGTTTGAAGTGATTTCATCAAGCGTGGTTCACCGTCATTTTGACCGCAGCAAAGGTAGTGTGGTCCCATCGTGGCGTGTTTTCATACGATATTAACGACAACATCATATCAGCGTACACTAACTTAGCCGCACCGGTGTCGACATTGCCCGTTGTGCTACGGTTGAACATCAGATGGGAGTTACTTCGTACTTCCCTCGGTAAGCGCTAATATTCTGTGTTACTTATTTGTGGTCTCCACAGACCAATCTACCAGAGAAGGACTCTAAGATCCAAGATCTGCACAGCACATTAAGAGTGCTATGGCAAGTCTGAACGAATCATGATCCCGGAGGTGTCTTTACATGCTCACTGCTGACGTGTTTCCCGCAGCTGTCCCGGTGCGAGAGACTTGCCAGCGAGAAATAGTGGAAATGGTAGCACAGGGGTGATGTGCGTCCACGTGGCAGTGGAATCTTCCTCGTGTTTTACACGCTGAAGCCATCTTAGAATCCAGTAGCCGAAAAATGATCGTTGCGTCCGGATCATCCGAAACTTAGCAAGATGACGGAGGAATGCTGACCTGTCAGGCGCGATGTGGTGACATTGGGTACCTCAGTCCCGTGGATGCCAGGAGCACAGATACGCTCGCTTTCTTATCTGATCATTGGAGCCGCATGAATGAGTAGACAGGTTTTCCTACGAGTGGAGCGGCGGACTGACGAGGAAATGGGTATTGGGTTCGTCGGGTTACTGCTTATATTGTATTCTATCAACTGACCGATGAATTTAGTATCCTGGATGAGAAGGTTCGATGCTAATTCGCTCGAGTCTCTTGGAGGAAATACTAACTATACTGATCTCGGACTGCACGTGTCGTGTCAGCAGGAGTTCCACCTACTGTCGATGATCCCCTGTAGATAACCTCAACGCCAGGGTTTGTATACTGGCAGGTTAAATGACACTGACGAATTTTTACTAAGACTTGCGACATCGAGGGGTGCACTGCGTCGGAGCCATCAGAAGTCACCGCAGCAAAGACGTGAAGGGCCCTTACCCTCCGAGGAATATGGTCGCGGTGATCATCTGCTCTACCGCCAGTGGACACACCTTCGACGTGTCTGGTTCGCTGGCGGCTCCACGGACATGTTCGATTTCCGATGAAGTCATGTACATTCTGCCTCCCATCACCTCGTGCCGGGGTGATGACGGCAAGGATCAATTGTGTTCCCATGCTGCCAGGCACACCCCGGAAAGATGTTGGCACCTTTTTCTGGGGTGTCCGCGGAAGGATTGATTAAGTTTTCCAAGCCACCACACAGGGGTCGACACTCGTCAGGACGGGCATGTCCGGTATGCACGAATACCCGTTGCCGAGGCAGGACAATGTGAATGGTACTTGTACGAGTTTTCCACGACAGAACTCCTGTGGAATCCGACGCCCCCAGAACAGCCGGTGATCCTACTCTTTTGATAGGCCAAACACCTGTACTGATTGAATCCGATTTTTCTCCTTTAGTGAAGTGCGGCGGTGGGATGCTCTCGGGTGAGGTCGGGACAGGAATAGGTCGAAGGGCCACAGCTTACCATCGCCACCCGAAATTGCGTTCTGGACATCTTCTAATGAAGAGGAATGTCGGCAATGCCCCAGGAGGAAACAATGTGTGCAACTTGCTGACTATGGTTAACCCCCTTGTTTGCCCCCCATCCCCCCCCTTCTGGACCCATTTTCCGGCCACATCCGGTGAACATATGCCTGTGTTCCGTATACCCTATAGACCTGAGGACAGAGGGGACGGTAGTATCTACTGCCCGCTCATATCGAGGCGCCCATAACAATGTATTCCCTTGTAAATTTCCAGGGTATACTGATGCTGATGTTACGCACGTCATATTAGCTGCATGTATCTTGACGGTCCTCAGACGCGGCGATGATGACCCGGACCATGTATGGTTCTGGCAGTGGCTGATGATGCCTCCGCTCAGTCGACTGCCACCACCCTCATTTCCGCTCAAGCTGGCACCTGGCCAATGTCTTCCGCACCCTTGTTCCATTGGTCCAATGACCAACGTGTCTACCATAATGGTTGGCCATCTCACCGAACATGGGTGGCGCAAGGTGGCCAGTAACCTTGGCTTTCTCCTACCACACTGCCGTTACAGTATATGGTGCCTGGGTGACTACAGAACAACTTCATCAATAGCGGCAGACCTCGTGTCGCGCAGTCGCATTTGTGGAGTAGTGGAGCAAGTCCACTTATCGGGCGTGCGTCTGAAAATTGCCAGATCCGGGCATAGTGCCTTCATTGCTTCTCTTGGTGATGGCTTTCAACCAATTGCGCCCCGTTATTGGCGCCCCGTTTCATCTCAAGCCCTTGGCTGTTTGTGGTAATTGATAATCATATGATTCGTATCAGGTTAACAAAGTTTACGCCGTCGTGTTGTGTAGACGTTCCTTTCCCGAAGGCTTGGCTGCCCTCCAACACGTCAATGGCTACGATCAATTGCCGGACTCATTGTCGACCAGTGATTGGGTTAAGAATTCTTTGTTACCTGTCCTACCAAGGTACGCCATCCCACCGCCTCGTTTTGTGCGGGCCTAGACCACAATCCACTTCAGATGAGTCCAGATCTGACGGTATCGATAATTTTAGCCCAATCTTGAATGGATGGAACCCGCAACTACATTCAAGGTAGCGAAAGCGGCAATTACATTATCAGACACTGCGGTCCCCAACATCGCAAGGTCTCACCCCCAAAAAGGACCCGTGACTCAACGTAGAGCACATGCGATTATCATAGATTACATACAAGAGGCTTCAATACTGACTACTTCCAGGAATGTGCCGGCCACAACCGGACAATAAACTAGGTAAGGAAAATACGTAGCCTGTTAGAATACCAGAATGTCAGGAATCAACGGACACGCAGCATACAACAATACATGTCAATGGGGAGGTGATCCATTTGTGTGCGTTTTCTTTATGTGTGAACGCAGCGAGTCAACCCTAGAGAAAGACTTGTTGCAGTCGGACACAGTGCACGGAAATGAGTGGTTGAGATGGGTAGCAATGTGGCGGCGATATGCATCTCTCCGGTACTGGTTACCGCAGGGCCCTCTGTGAGTCCACCATCGACAGAACAGCTTCCGTTCCGCGGATCCTTGAACGTCATGCTTGCGTCCCATGTGTACTATCAAGTCGTCAAAGGTGGCGAAATCCTGGCCACATGGTAAGCCGCCAATTTTTACCCATTGGCATTGATTCGAAGAGTTGCTTGTTGTTGCAACACCTCTGTATAGCTTGGTTAGAAGCTCAGAGAAAACGAGGGGGATGGAAACTATACCCAGAAGTGGGAGGGTGCGCTCCTACTGCTTGGTTCCCATGGTGCAACGCCGCATGTGCCAGCTACAAGCTTTTCAGCACAATGCCAGAAAAGAATATAATGCGGGCTTACTTCTGGATTCCAGTAGGAAGAGATGCCTGGAAGTACTGGCGGGGGTTGCTGGTGGGTTATCCTTCAGAAGATCAGCCGGGTATACCAGGGTAAGGAGAAGATCTTGCTTACAGCGCCGCAGAAAATGCGGGTTGAGAGATGGTATCTAGATGTTGTGGAAGGAGGAAGAAGTGATTTGATGTCATCAAAGATGAGAGGAACGCGGATTTGTTTGGCTTATATGTCCTCATGAGCCTTCCAACGCACCCATGGCAGGCAAGAGTGCTTCCTCGGACATTTTCCACCAGAGCCAGCCAAAACTACACTCCAGAAGCTCAGATAATACATGAAATCAAAATGGACGCGCCTCGTGGTGGACATTCATCAAATAAGCTTTGGCGGGCACGCTTTGCGGAAATGAAGTGTGGCCCATCACCCGCCTGAACGCTGCCAAGTACAATGAAAAGTCGCATCGACAGCATATCGATGGGCCGATCCACGCAACGCGGTTTCTGATAACAGAACCGGAACATAGTGGCCTGACACGACTCGAAGGGGCTCGGCAAGTGCTGCATTAGAGAGCAGGAATAGCATCAAAATCCTCAGCTATACAATACCCTCGAGGAATAATCTGCAGGGGAGGGAGTAGGTGGGCGAAAGCAATGCACAATAAATTTTCGCACTCACACATGCCTTGATATAGTAAAGGTGCGCGCCAATCAGTTTCGGCCCCGACACTCGACGCTACGGCGTCTGATAAGAATTGCACCTCTACTTTTCACTTACTTGCTTCACTACATGCAAACATTTCCGTTTGTCGCGCGACGAGGACCAGAAGGTTATCCCACTCGCCTGGGTGGGGTGAGATACGGAACGCGCAATGCGTATCCTCTCATCCTATAAATGAAATATTGTTACTTCCCGGTTCTCGCGTGTGCTCGTCGATCTCGTCGATCGACATGGGGACCATCCGTGCGAGACACCAGTCCGCTGGTCCACATTACCCGGGGTTGACCACAGAATCCAGAAGACACATACCTGGGCAATCCCAAACCTTGCATAAATCACTATGGAATGGACTTGGGTGTCGGTCTCAGGCATAATATGATACAGCACTAAAACCTTGAGAATACCTACAAACAGCGAGAAGGCCATAACCGCGACATAACCGCCGCACCTTCCCATCTAGCTGAATGAGTTATCTCCGTGGGACACGTTACTCGTGAGAGTTTCCGCAACGGCGAGTGGCAATAACATAAGTGCTTTGCGCGATGTGCATGCATTGATAACGCAGGCCAGAGAACGGACGGCCCAAGAGACCACCACAGCGGCCGAATGTTAGAGGACTACGCGACTTACGATGGACCGAGACACTGGACCAAAGCGTCGAGATTACATAAACTTTAGTTTGTCCTTTGAATTTCCAGGCTGACTCGGACATGCGTCATAACTTTTTAAGTCCTATGAAACCACCATGGAAGATGCGCGACTTTACCAGACCACTGTCTCCTGAAACTCTGATGACTACGGTTACCACACCAACGCCAGAAACTCTACCATCGACAAGTATACTATTGTCTTTCTGAAGCTAGATTCCGGGGATCGAGGTAGTTGCAGGTTGTTCGCATGTTTTTCTTGGTACCTAGGATCGTTAATGCTATGGAGTCGACGGAAACCCAGGTGACACGCTGTACTTGACTGCCTAGTACAAGCCAGACGAGCTCATCCTCGCTGTTGCAGCTCAGAACGACGTCTTTACTGACGATGCTAATCCTTTGGCCCCCGAACCTTGGCTTGAGCACCCTAGCGTGGCTGCAGTCGATGTCCAGTCCCCTCGGTAACACTTTCTACAAGCTAGGTATCGGGTTGAGCTACTCGGCCTTCGAAGTCCCATGCACGGTGCACAAATCTCATTGGACAAAAGGTTGACGTAGATACTGATCCTCTGACCGGGGATTCGAGCCCTGCTCTTTGGTACCTCGATCTTGCTGCGGGAAGGGAGTTCCGACTGTTGACACCTAATACATTCCCTTCCTTCAAGGTTCCATGTGTCTGCATACCGTACCACCTTTGATGCGAAGAAAGCAAGGTCAGGTTACGGCGGCGAGGCAGGACTATTCTCGTTTTTCTCATCCCCCGTTAATCCCCTAACTCTATTTACACCACGCAGCCTCGGTAATGGAACCGCCGTTCGGTCCTGAAGAGGTCCACTAACACCGAACTCGGGCCCGGTCAGACGGGCCATACGTTGACCATGTTCCCGCGCTACGATCTTGATCTGCCATCATATTCTTACTCCCTCGGCGCGAGCGTCGGGACCTGGTAGAATTCCTGGAAATAGACAGCAAAACGGACACGTGCAAGATAAGAGCCGGGGAACGCCGTGAGCGAGGATGTCGCGTTACTTGGTAGATACCCTTGCATGTAAATACGGTGCCGAAGTGACCATTGAAGTAATTTCTGTCTCTTCCTGTGCGCAGTATGATGTCCATGTCCTGTTAGCCACACTAGAACCCCGAGTCATGATCACGTTCACCAATAAGTAACTGAGGACGCGTCACTCAGGTCGTAGTATTATGTATGCGTAATCTAATATCATATCTGGGGGTCCCGCGGTAGATCCACGGCTGATTCTTCGGACGTTCAGAACCCTCAAAACCTTCGGTCAATGGTATGGCAAATCCACGAACGAATGGAAGCTGTCAGGTGAGCGTCAAACGAAGGAAGGGTATCTGATGTCTCATCCCCTTCCTTTTCTGATCTTCTGCCGTGGAGACGGAGTAAACGATCAAAAATCCACCACCATTGACAGGGACCGTTCTTCGACACGCTACTCCGCATCGGGGTTGTCGCTGGGACGGCGGCTTCAGCGACGCCTACGAATAAAGGATCAGGTCTGAATTCGAATCTCGAAATGCGTCCTTTCATCTAACATTTGCGATCGCCGCTTTCACTGGTGACGCCAAGTTTAACCTCCAAGACCTTCGTGAACCCTTCCTTATGTCTTGCTTACCGGCTATTTTTGACGGGCGGGCTTACGGTGTTTTGACGGTCAAGGATGAGATCGATGTACTGAAGAAGGGAAAAGGAGCGTATTCGTATGGTTTAACAACCACGAACGAGGCAGAATATGGAATCACCGCTGAACGGAGCACGAGCATGTACTATCAGAAACCAGCTAAATGGCTGTGCACCAAAGGATTGGAGCAAGGGATTGGTGAGGCAGAGAAGAACAGCATTGATGGATGCTCCCAGTACCTGCCACTCGAACCGTTGGAGACTCGCAGGTTCCCAGGATCCAGTTCTGTGCAGTTCCTGAAAAGTTAATGGTTCCAAAAGGTGAGGTAAAACGCGCTCGAAGCTGCGTTGCGATGTAAACGTACTTTTTCCTGGGAAACACAGGACCATACACACGCACACCGAGCCCCGACGCATGTGGTTTAATGAACATCTCATCCTGCACCACCGGGGAGGATGACGATGCGAACGGGGGAGCACGGGCATCAATGGGATCCAATCTGGTCATGTCGTTGATTCAAATCAATTCGGCTTGAATGGCACGAAGTTTCGATGAGGACATGGCGTTGGGAACAACCAGGTCGACGCGTGGTAACGAGGGATGGATCAAGCTGTGTTCGAACGAATCGTCCCTCACTAGCGCTTGTGGTGAGGCTAGGAGACGCTCAACGGGGTTTGAATTGCTTCTAACCACTGGCCTGATCAACAAATGTCACGTTCCAGAAATACGCAGGTGAGGACATGGTGATTGCGTTTACATAATGATGGCGATCCATTGGGTTCGAATCGTCCACAACAGCATTCATCCATCTGATCTAGCGCCAGTCTCGCGTTCTCCCCCCTTCTTTTTCCTTCGAGTCCCTCGCGTGCTGGTATCCCCGGTCGTCCCTCTAGGCAGTGGAATATACCACACATCCCCGGCACGCACATTCCTCCAAGGCCGTTCCGGATTCCACGCCTCCGTCACACAACTCACCTCCCCCGCTGGCCCCGGTACCCGTCCTTCATCCTCCCTATTCTCAGCCCGCGACGCCGGTCGAGACGGCGGCACCGTCGGTGCACTATACGACGACATCTTCACCCTTTTCGTCTCCGAATTCAACGACAGCACGGTGCGCGTGATGGCTGAAGGCGGTGGCGGCGTGCGCGACGTTCTCGACATCTGCATTTGCGCCTGCGACCCAAGCAACATCGGAAACGCCCCCTCGGCTGCACGCGCCTCTTCGGTGGCCCTTTGCCGCTCCGCCTCCTCCCTCGCCAGCTGCTCCGCCAATTCCCCCTCCAATCTCCTCATTAATGCCTCCTTGTCTCGCTCATCCAACAACGCCGAGGTGCAGTGGGGACACGCGTAGTGTGGCGGGTTGAGCGTACATAGGATCAGACCACATTGCCGACACATCGGGACATCATTCGAGAGCGTATGGTCTCGAGCTGGTAGTTAGATACAGTCAGCCCAACAGGAATAGTGTGTGCATTGCGAGGTCGATGGGAACGTGCATGGACGAGCAAAGCCATCGGGTGTGACTTACCTTGGCAGAAACACCCCCCTTTGGGATCTTTGGCACGACCATTCGACCCTCGTACGCCATCGAGTCGCGCTTCGAGTACTCGGACAGTTTTGCTCTTGGGAGGCTCTGGCGCGGGAGCCTTCCCCTTTCCTTTGCCCTTGTTCTGCTGTTGCTGCTTCGATGGTGTAGGTGGACGGAGACGGTCTGAAACGAGTGAACTTGAGCTCGACCAGGGAGTCAGTGGCATCTCGAAGGACAAATCGGTGATCGGAAACGCGGCAACCGCATGCGGCTGCGAATTCCCATGTCCAGCGCTCGTGCCCACCATCTACCACTCTTTGTCACATCGTCCTTTGCATTTCCCTCAGTGCGTGTGCGCTGAAGCACTGACTGCTCATAGGAAACCAATTGCCACAGGGCCATATCTGGTGCATTTGCATAGTTGCGTGTCCTGGTTCTACTGGAATGTCGACATGCATCGTGGTAGAACCTGGTGACCCGGCGTCAAGTAATTTCAGTGAGTTTTGGGCCGAGCCTCGTACTTTTGTGTGCGATGCAATGAATGTCCTTGTTTTTAGCTGTGACTACGAATGCAGGTTGGAAATACAATTTCCTCCCATTAACGGTTTGCTTGATAGACCTACTCGTCACGACTTCTCTCATGAGCTACTCGAATGGTGCTATAAATACGACTGTCATAAGTTCATGATCGTTGGGGAGTAGTAACTTGAACTTGACGCAATTCGTGGCGACCATCATCGACTACCTGTCGCGGACTGCCCAGGGTTTGACCACAAATTCTATTGGCGATGCCCTCTACTCTGTTTATGTTTCTGCCTCGAACAACAAGACCAGCGCCGAGGACGTGACCAACCTCCCAATAAAGGAACTGGTAAGTGTGCCCCATCTTATTTACTGCCCAACTGGGTAAACAAGAATGGTTTCAGGAACAATACTGGAAGGGTATCGTTGAGTTCTCCGGAACGGTACGTCCATTCCACACCATCCAACCAAGCCTGACGGAAGTTATCCACACTACAGTTCCTACGATCTGCTAGTGCATTTTCAGTGTACCCGCGTACCATTCCGACCGAGGCACAGATCCCCTTTAGTGGTAATGAGACAATCACAACTATGGGATGGTACCTCCAGTCGGCGGTATGGGCGTATATGATCATTCCCATCACGGTCGTCGCGCTGATGATGTATGCCGCTGTCGCCTACACGCCGTGGCACATCTACACCGGACGGGGTGGCGAACCATTCACCATGTTTGACCCGTCGAACCCCATCCACGTAATGATGGTGTCCTCGGCGAGGATCCCAACGACACCAAGGATAACCTGGGCGATTGGTTGGGTGGCTTTGAGCGTGGTAGGATGGTTAAGAATAGGGACTTGAGGGTGCAGCTGACGGATGTCACGCAGTATCCGAAGAGATTCATGGTGACACACGACTAGGTATGATTGACGTGTCATTGCAATATGTACATATAACTGGGGATTCATGCAGACTCCTCCGCGGCGGTGGGAGGCCCTCCATTTTTTTTTTTGCACGGTGCTAGATGTCGCTTATTACGCTGGCTGCTATGGGGTTTCAAGTTCATGGATGCAGAACGGCAGTCCTCCTGGCAAGACAGGCAACTTATTGGGCAAAGCGGGCGTGTAACTAGACAAGAATGCCAACAGTACGAACAAAGGTCAATGGACGACAATGTGTCGCAATTAATGAAGCAAATGACAGGTATAAGTCTCGATCGACTCCGATCGCTCCATGTTCAGCGACGTTACCGGTACGACGGCGTGACCTCGACTGACAACGCAGGACCACGAAAATTTCAAATACACACGATCGATAACGCTAGAAGCTGCGGCGATACAACTCGGCTCGCTACTTTCAACTAATCCAAAAAACTTACATGCTGTGCCGTACGTCGTGTAAGTAACGATTGACGCTCCATTGCCTCGTTCTAAAAACCTTTGTCACGGTGACTTCCTTTGCAATTCCCTCACTGCCTGTGCTGCTGAAGCACTGGCCGCTCATAGAAAAACAATTGCCATAGGACCGTATCTGGGGTCATCGAATAGTTGCGTATCCTCATTTTACTGGAATGTCGACATGCATCGTGGTAGAATCTGGTCGGCGCGAATGAATTACCAAATCTCACAGCATTTTACCCGAATTCTCAGCGTGCAAGACAAGTCATAGCGCCGGCAATGGAAAGCCTGGTGTAAAGTGGCCGTTCTATGAGGGCCTAGACACTAGGGGCTCAGGGTGACTTCACAACCTTTCCATGCAAAATGGAATTCTCGTGGGTGGAACTATATATAATCGTTGTAGTTTGCTTGCTGACGGTACAGGTGGTTTACACACTATCATGGAACCTCGAACTCTGCACATCTTGGAGCTCACCGCCGCGACTGTCGGTCAAACCGTTCTTCTCGCCGCTGCGTGGGGTTTCTTTGGTGCAGTGTTCGCCCACGATCCCCTCATAGTTCCAGATTCTCTTGCTACCCTCATCTTTCGGAAGCCGACAGAGACAACTTGGATAGTCACTCTAGTGGCTACTCTGCTGTCGATAGCCACCACAACGTATGATTTCATCAAGGTTTTGCGGGAGCATCCCTCACGATGGTTTATATTACCCAGGTTTTTGTCAATCGCTTTCAAGGAAGCATTGCGGCGTCGTATGCATAAACCAATCTCGTTGATTCACCTCAGTGGCGGCATTGCCTTGGCCAGGAACTCATTCTTCTTCGGCTTTCGCCATCTGATCCCGACCATTGCAACCTTGGTAGTATTCGGGGTGACAAAGTTGTTAGTGTCGAGGTATGGTACATATTCAGTTCTCCAGGAAATGAAATGATATCACGATATCACGCAGCTGGGCTGCGCTGCTGGCACCGACTCTTGTCCCTTTGACCGTTGGTACATCTGGGTGGGAGCTTGATCTCACAAGCAACTCGTTCGAGTTGATGCTTCGCCAGGAACTTGTCCAGAGTGGCGCTGCTGTTGGTAGTGTTGAATCTTTGAAGTCGAGACATGGCCGTTCACACTCCGATTAGTTCGTGGCAAATCATCCGAGATCATTGATCTTGGCGGAGTGCTGAGCGGTATAGCTGCCGCGGAGTACAGTTTTGGTACACCAGGTGTATTCAACTTCAACGGTGTCAAATACAACATATCTACAGGTACGTGTGGATCTAAATTCTTGAACTGTTGATACGTACAATGTTGTAGGTGGTATCCTTCCTGCCGCACCAGGGTACGGCGGCACAACCGGTCCCGCCTCAGATAACGGTACCGGTCTCGCATTCGCTGGTGGTCTAGTTCCGACACGCCTTGACGTGGACTTTCCCAATGGTCGCGCAATACACGGACTATATAATGAGTTCACGTTACAACAACAAGGTCTAACTGCAAATGTGACGTGTCAGTCGACCAATGGCTCAACGGGCAAGCCAAATCTTGACTCTTCATTCCACCCGATCCCCGTTCCCTTTGCTAATGGAACTACTGATTACTGGCTGTGGGCCTGGAACGTCACGAGTGACTGCGGCGATGGTGAGTGTTCTCTTCATCGGGTGTGATTGCAAAATATGAATGTAATTGTATGAAACGCAAGGTCGACCATCTCAGCAGCAATATGTAACGCGGTCCAACTCCTCTACTGTACCACAGGATTCCACGAGTGGTCTTATATCCTCTCTTGTGTGCCCCTATCCTCTTCGACAAACCGGTTTCTCTTGGGAACATTTCAGTGAGTTTTGGGCCCTGCCTCGTACATTTGTGTGCGATGCAATGAATGTCATTGTTTTTAGCTGTGACCACGAACGCAAGCTGGAAATACGATTTTCTCCCACTGACGGTTTGCGCGGTAGACCCACTCGTCACGACTTCTCTCGTGAGATACTCCAATGGTGCTATAAATACGACTGTCATCAGTTCGCAATCGCTGAGGAGTAGCAACTCGAACTTGACGCAATTCTTGGCGGCCGTCATTCATCGTCAGGCACGGACAACGCAGGGTTTGACCACAAATCTTATTGGCGATGCCCTCTACTCTATCTATGTTTCCGCCTCGAACAACTCAACCAGCACCGAGGATGTGACCAACATCCTATTGGGGGAACTGGTAAGCGTGCCCCATCTTATTTGCTGCCCAACCGAGCGAACGGGAACGGTTTCAGGAACAATACTGGCGGGGTGTCATCGAGTTCTCCGGAACGGTGCGTCTTTTCCACACCATCCAACCAAGCTTAACGGACGTCATCCACACTACAGTTCCTGCGATCTGCATTTTCTGTACACCCGCTCACCATTCAGACCGAGGCACGGATCCCTCTGAGTGGCTATGAGACGATCACAACTATGGGATGGTACCGCCGGGAGGAAATATGGGCGTATACGATCATTCCCATCACGATAGTCGCGCTGACAATGTATACCGCCGTCGCCTACACGCTGTGGCACATCTTCACCGGACGGGGTGGCGAACCATTCACCATGTTCGACCCGTCGAACCCGATCCACGTGATAATGGTATCCTCGGCGAGGGATCCCGACGACACCAAGGGCAACTTGGACGATTGGTTGGATGGCTTTGAGCAAGGTGGAATGGATAAGAATGAGGACGTGAGGGTGCAGCTGACGAATGTCGCGCACCATCGCAAGAGACTCAGGGTGACACACGACTAGGTATGATTGATTGACGTGGTAATTTATGTCACTGAAAATTCGCGCAGACTTCTTCCGTTTACTACCATATGTTATAGTACCACAGTAGTTTGCTATCTGCGTGGCGACTCCATGCTGGCACGCAGCCAATGCTCTTCAATTGTACACTGTACATTAATTGTACTTCGAGATCGATCGTCTAAATCAAAATAAATCTATGTCGAGAAATTGGTTGTGCCTCCCTGCATAGGGTAATGAGGCAAGGGACTTAGCCCCCGAACCACTATTGGGGCCCATCCTTGCTGCACGATTGACGTGTGATTGCAATACATGTGACTGAAAATTCGTGCAGACTTGTCCACAGCGATGGGAGCTCCGCCCTTTCCGCCCCCCTTTGTGCACGGTACTAGATGTAGCTTGTCAATTGTGCTGGCGTAGCCAGGCTTTTAGAGGCCGCCGGGGTTTGGGCTGGCTGCTCATGTGGGGGTTTCATTGGTCCAGAAGCAGTCCTCTCGTTCCACCATTGCCCATATATGCCGAAGGCCAGCGGATACTAACATTCTACACGGCTGCCGTTTGCTACCAAATGTTACAGTCCCTGCTATGGTTTGCTAGTACCTGCGCAGCGACCTCTGCTAGCTGCTTGCACGCATCATGTGTTGCCAGTGGCATGTCGTTCAATTTCCTTACTCAGATCCAGCTTGAGATCGATCGTCTAAATGCATCAAAAAAGCGGCCGCACTACAATGCAGACAATGAACAACAGAATTCGAGCAGCATACCACTTCTAACACAGCAAAAAAGATATATGTACCATCATGCCAGTGGAAAAACGGCTTACAGATAATCACAAGTGTTCTTTTCACCCATCTAGCCTGGGTCCTCAGCCCCACGACCGGCTGCTCAAGAGCCCTGGTTTCGCCTCCACGACGAAAAGCTCAGCGCGCCAATCACGCCAACGACCAACAACGCCGTCCCAGCGCCCACCAAGCTAGGCACGTACAAATACCACGCATTCTCGATATCTTCCTTCCCCTTGACCTCGTCCAAGAAAATCAACTCTTCCTTCTTCTGTCGCCGCCTACGTATCATCGTCTCCGACTCCGAATATATCGAGTCTTCACCCGAATACACGCTCTCCGGCGCAGACGGATGAATCTCGATCGACGGCATCTCAAGCTCGTGTGTGCTGCCTAACGCAGCTTGGCCGGCGCCATTGTCGGGGATGAGGGGTACGTCGAGTTCGGGGTGCAACGCTCTCGCACGATCAAAGTAGCGACTTGCCAGCTCTCTGTCTCGCTTCCACGCCTCCGTACCGCCTTCACCAGGCTGAGGAGGAGGGGGCACGCGAATGGAAGAAAGTGTCGAGAAAGAGGCAGAAAGCAGAACCGACGCGGCGCCTTCGAGGTGAAGGAGACCCGCTTCGAGGAAGAGCTGTGCTAGCCCTGGAGGGCCGCCAATGCACTGTAAATAGTATGACATCGTGCCGCGTTGCTTTTCCTCATTGGCGTCGATCACGTTGAGCGGTATCTGGAGAGGCAAGTAATGCGTGACGAGTTTCATCGTGGCAGAACGCAGGTGTGCTTGGTGCCAGGCGCGTCTAGACAGAGAGATCAACACCGCAAGCGTGCGACGGTATGCATGAGAGATCACATACACGAAACATTCAAATGCCTCTTCCCTGTCCTTTCGGATGTCGAACAGCTCGATGGCAAACAAGACGAGGCTCGTTGGGTCCATGTTATACTTGCCTTCCGGATCCGTATCCAGAGCAGCGGGTACGGGTACACACGGAGAAAGTTCCTGCGGCACAGGCCCCACAATGAGCGACGGCCATATGATCGACTGCTCCTTTTCCAAATGCAGCGTCAACAACCTGCCCGAAGAAGGCGACGGCAACGACTCCAACGACGAAAAGGACGACAACGCATGTGGCTGCATCGCCGGGGACACCGCACCTGATGCGCCCATCCCGAATCTGCGCGGATACGCCGACCCAGACCGTTCATCCCCAGACGACACTGGCGAAGCTAACCCAGGCGACACCGTCACCACGTCCTCCGTGTCCGACGTCTGCGCACTCTCGAGCGAAGCCGCAAAACTGCTCGATATCTCCGGGTCCGACACGATCGCATACGAAGACTGCGTCGACGTAGTGGATATCGTCGACGTCGTGCGCTCCCGCGCAGAGATCCGCGAGGTTCGAGGCTCAAGTTGCCATGCCGAGTTAGCAACGTCGACGTTTCCGTAAAGCCGACCCTGCACGTTCAAAGTCAGAACCGCGCGTGAGGTAACACAGAACGAACAGGTGCGAGAAAAAAAAAGAAAACGGCCGCTGGCACTTACCTTGACGACTGGCTGCTGTCCTCTTACGCCAGCCAGAAGATAGTCCCGCTCTATTACTACCTGTGTTGATGAAGCTTGGGTGTGAGGCAGAGCGTTGCAACGCGGATGTTGCTTAAGGCGGGTACGTACCACCACGTCCTCCTTGGATGTCTCGTACGGAACGAGGAGCAATACCGTCGCCTGTAGACCATGATGCACAGCAAGGATGAGCGACAGTCGTAGGCTTTCCTAGAGAGCTTCACCTGATCATGGGACTGGAATAATGGTCAGCCGAGTAAGGGTTACGCCACTACCGATGGCGGTAGTGGTAGAGGTTGAACTGACCTGATGCCAGGAGTAAGGTTGTCTGTGGGTGTCTTGGGCCTTTTCCATCGTCTCTGTCGTTATGCGTAGCTTGGAAGACGTAAATATTCTAGAGAACAGTGGAAGTGGAACAGCAGGACAATATTGGCTACGACCATCTCAATTAGTTGGGGAGCGGAGTCAGAACGCGGCAGGCTTCGCGTGAGTCACGCGTCACGCGGAAGCGCACTACAGCAGGTCCAGTCAACGACCGAAGCCGAAAATTAACTAAATATCAATCATGCGTGTACCAGTTACAAGCAAGAGAACAAGAAAGCAATCATAAAACGGGTATGTCAAGAGAGTAACGTGCCAATTTGGGGGACAGCGAAGAAAAAGAGTGAGATTCGTAGGGTAAATAGTAAGAAAAAGAAAAGAAAAATCACGATTTCGCTACTTTTGCAGTTTCAGCAATTCTCTTCAACGTGTCCTTTTCTGCTTGCATATGCCGGATAAGCAAACCATCTAATCTTTTTGAAGACTCTTGGAACACCTCTTGGTCCTTTTGCCACTGCCGAACGTTCTCAGCCCCCCCTGTAGCAGGGCGGGGAATGGGCGAGGATTCCACGGTAGGAAGATGTTCCCGGGAATGTTGAGCGAGTGATAGATGCGTCAGGGAGTCAGGAGCCCCTTTTACATTGGAGAAGTAGGGTGCCTTTGGGGCTGTGTGTCCCACAGGCTTCCGCCGTTCAGTGGTGATGACAGACGGATAATAAGGCTCTTTGGCCCCAGGGTAGACATTTGGTGACGAGAGGTTGCCTAACCGCATTATCTTGGGTGTACGCGGCGAGGAGCCAAAAACAGCGATATCGTGATATGTTTCACTCGCACTATCGTCAGAGTCATCCAGATCGTCCATCGCATCTGTGTGTGCTTGTATGTGATCAAAGAACTCGGTAGTAGAGGAGGGGGGTGGCGCAGAATGGAACGCAGAGTGGAAGCTTTGCGATGAGACGTTTAAGACGAGAGGTGGAGGTGCGTGCGTTGATTGTGACAGAGTTGAATTGGATGCAAATGAGTGGACGGTGCTTTGAGAGGATGACCGAGTAGATGATATAGCAAGTATCCGAGAGGACGCAGAGTGTAAAGGAAGGTAACGAGGTGGTGGTGATAACGCAATGCCTACAAGAGATGACGACGGTCTAGGTGGAGGCGACATGGTAGGTGGACGTGGGTGTTGATGGATGAAAGATGAGTTGAGAGAAGCGTTTGCATTTTCGCCGGGACCTCCCGAGTTGGCAGAATAATAACCATCTGACCATCTATCGCGGAATGCGGATGCAGTCGGCGAGGGCTGCGGATATTCGGAGATAGACCGTCGACCATCCGTACTTGGAAGAGTTATTGCAAGTGATGGCCGGCCAGGTTGGTCATCAACGACTTGGTCATCATGCTCGCTGCCCGAGTCACGAGATATCAAGGTCATTCCGCTCATTCGGTTATCAAAAGATGACGGAGCTGGGGACGCGCTCAGGGTAGGCATTGGAGGGATTTTACTTGGTGTGGCGGCCCCGTTCCTCTTGCACCCCTGCTTTTCAGACAACATAGGAGACGACATAGATTTGCGCAACTGCTTTCTCGGCGTTTGACACGCGGTAAAATTCGAAGTCGGCGAAATGTTGGTCTGCGACTGAGAGAACTTGGGGTTACAAAACGGCCGACGGGGTGGTGGAGAGAGGGGTGTATGTGGCACAGGTGTCTCCGCTCTCAATAGAGCGAGGTTCGATAGCCGCCGGAGATCTGGATCCGCCACAACAGCAACCAAGGCTGATGGGTTCAACGCCGAACTGGCCCCGATCGGGGTGGATGGTGCAAAGTCCTCCGAGGGGTCGATAATAGGATGACTGAGAATCTTTTGGTCCAGCAACCTCCTCTGTTGTTTTACCATTCGATCAGGTCGGAGTGACTCCGATGATTGCGCGCGAAAGGGAGACTTGGTCGGCGTCGATGAGCGCGAGGCAAAGGACGTGGCCGTCGAAGTATTAAGGGAGTGCCCAACTGCTTCCCGAAGCAGAGCCTTTCTCCAGGCATCTTCCCGAGGATCCAAAGATGATTGACCGGGACTACCCGGGGGCGGTAACCGTTCTGCCAAAATAGCTGCACCGACCGAATCTTCGATGCCAAGCCCATGGAGCGCTGAAGCCTGCAGCGCCAAAGGGTAATTGGCCGAAGGAGGTGGCACATCAACTGTCTCCGTAGGATCGACGATGCCATCAAATGTTGCAAATTTAGCTCTTCGAGAGGCGCGGTCCCGATCCACTAAAAAGTCGCGCCTCCCAAGATCCACTTCCGCTTGCCTCGCAGCAGCAACCAAATCCTCCATCTTCTCCCGAACCACAACCACCCTTGCCATATGTTGGCTCCCTGGCGGAGGACGGAACGTTTGCGGCGAGGGTCTACCATTATCCCGTGGGACCTGACCAGAGGCTGTCGTGGAATCCGAGGTCACTCTGAAAATTGGACCAGTACCATTCGCGACATCAGGACTAGTAGGTTTCGACTTGGGCTTTCCAACACGAAACAAATCGAAAAATGCTGGAGACGGTGCCTTCTTGGAGTTGTTGAGTGAGGATGGAAAATCAGCGGGAGATGGCTTGGAGTGTGCGGGCGGGAGAAAGTAATTGTTCTTGACGAGGAGCTGCAACCGATAAGAGACGTCATCTGCGTCGAACTCTTGTACTTTCGGACCGTCCAACTCGAATGCGGGCATGGGAACTCCACGATCTGGTAGGACGGGAGATAGAGGGGACGGGGGAGATTCGGTTCCCATGGAGGTGGACATGGGATACACAGAAGAAGAGGATGAGGACTGTTGGGTCAATAGGGAGTCGCGCAAACTACTCCGAGCCCTGTCGGCGTCTGAAGGGGTAGGTTTGAACGACGACGGAGGTGAGGTCAGGCGAGGCAGGTGTCTGCCTTTTCCCTTTGTCTGCACAGGAACGGGAATTGAAGTGGGGCACAATTTGCAATGGCAAGGTAAACGTACCGTCACAGGGGAAACAACATTCTCGGACGACGGCGCTACTCCGGGCTGGCTTTGCAAAGGATGAACGTGTGTAGAGTCACCTGGCGATGCCTCATGATCGTCCATTATAGGACCAAATGTCCCAAAGGTGGTACAACTCCTATCTGCATCTTGCCCGCAACGTACATCAGAGCCCAAAGGGGAGTCTGCGCCAAGTCGAGGATATGTTGCTAGCCTGCCATTCGGGGTTCCGGTGGGACTAGTAACGAGGCCCGAGGTTGATTCCGCGTTATTGGCTGCGGATATGTCCAATACCTGGTCCACGAGTCCAGAGCTCCTCTCATCACGATGGGAACTTGAAGTGATCGTTCCAGTTCGTTTTCGAGTGATACGCGAGCGACCGGAGAGGCTGGCGCCGTTGCTGCTGGCGGTGCTGGCGGTGCTGGCCAAGGAGTTTGAGCGTGAGGGACCGGGGAATGACAATGAGGAGGGATCTGGCATGGACTGCGTGCTCGTCCCTCCGACTTGGAAAGGCAGGCACTCGCTGACAATTGCGCAAAACAAACCCCACTCACTCTTTGA
Organism: Hortiboletus campestris; assembly: GCA_038090935.1. Classification (NCBI taxonomy): domain Eukaryota; kingdom Fungi; phylum Basidiomycota; class Agaricomycetes; order Boletales; family Boletaceae; genus Hortiboletus; species Hortiboletus campestris. The sequence goes on from JBBPNN010000093.1 coordinate 45,017, forward strand.
CAATCCCTGCTTTAGGAAATGTTATGTAATCCAATATACGTTTCTCGAATGGGGTTCGCGATCGGCGCTCGACCTCGTCTTCATCCCTACTCTCATGGCTTCCCAGCTCCTTCTCGATGGTAACTCGTCCTCCTCGTGCGTTGTGTCCTGTCTGACTCTATTTTACCAGCTCTGCCGCAAACCGAGGGGCTCTTACCAAAATGGCAACTCATTGTCGCCACCATGGCCATCTTTAACACTGTCCAGAATTTTGCGACCCTCAAGTTCACACGTAGGTTGTACGCTGGCGTGGCACCTAGTTCCAGTAAGGCTCTCCTGTCCGGACTTTTCATTCACCATAACGCTCCCAGTCACTGAACTGCAGGCACGCACATTCGCCGCGTGGACGTTGACCTCTGCTGTCGTGCGGGGATATGCCGCCTATAACATCCACAGCAAAGTGTATGTATCCCTTGCGATCCGGTTGCACCTACTAAATCAGTGTAGTGTATATGACATGGCCCTGTTCACATATCTCATTGCCTTTGCGCACTTCGCCTCCGAGTTATTTATTTTCCGCACTGCCAAGTTCATTTCCCCAGCGCTGAGTCCCGTGATCGTGTCCAGTTGAGTTGTACATGCAAGTTGGCTTCACAGACCCACTGACTCGATGGTGATAGCTGCTTCGCTCGTTTGGATGTTGCAACAATACGAGTTTTATGTCAAGGCATGACTAGAGGTTGTTTTAAAACCCACAACTCGTGACATGATGTAACATCGGCGGTCCATGTTAATAGATACGTGATGGCTTCCCATGGCTTCTGCTTCTGCTGGCATCACCGTTCGGGTCAACGCGGGAGGTGACTCGATGGCAAAAATGTTGGTGAGAATGTGAAGAACAATCCAACACAACGGACGGTATTTGTTGAAACACTAGAGTTCAATTGGCATGGATGAACGGTCAAACATTCACAAAGTGCATACTAGGTATAGTGTTGCCATCGTGATCAGCAAGGCCGCACAACGAGCTGTTCGGTAGCATGCTGAGAGAGAGAACTCTGGAAGTTCATTACCGCTCCCTTTTGTTGTCAGTTGAGCCAGACCGCAGCAGCGTGTTAGCTCCAGAAGAGCCTAATTGGTGGCATTCCCGATTTGCCATATCATCGTTGAAACTTGAGTGTTGCGATTACGATAATCGCAAGTCCTATCCCCTTGGAGAACAGTCTGCCCTGCACGGTATGTGTCAATAAGAATTCGGAACGTCGTTCCAGGTCGTTCCCCACTGATCCGTATCGCAGAAAGTGCGGCACGCCGCGGGGCACTTTTGGTTCATGGTTTCTAGCCGTCCTCCAATTGCAATTCTCGCATGGTCTAGTCGAACCTGAGTCGTCGTGACAGCGTTACGTACCGTCTCTGTAGATGCCACCTGGCACTGATCAATTTTATGTGGCAGAACCTTTCATCTGGGGTCAAGCAACGGCCCCAATTAGACCTAACTCCGTGCTGGAGACGTAACACAGCACCAACGTGTGCTATTGTTGCAAAATCGATACATACAAGAAGAGCGAGTCTTGCGCGAACGTGTCGGGTGATGAGGCGATTTGGCAACACCATCGTGTGTCCTGAGTCGTGATTGAATTGTCACGGGGAGACACCCGGATCTTATAGGAACGCGAGCATGAGATTGCAAGCGAGCCTTGAAACATGCACGAGGGATCTAAGCGGGTTCCCAGAGAATGTCGCAAAGGAGGGCGCTTTGAAACACCATCTGGGCGAAAAAAGCGCTCGGAACACCAGGAGTGGCGAGGATGGTTCCGCAGAAGGTACTTGGTTCAGGTCAGGCCATACTGCCACCATGGACTTGGCGACAACTCACGGTTCCGTCCTGGCGCTACTATGACGTAAATCGATAGTGCCCCAATCTCGTGCCTTTGCATCCCCGGATTACATAAGAAAGCGGGTCTCGCAAGTGCCGACCGTGCAGGTATATAAGAAATCTGCGACCAGCGAGATCCGGCACCACTGCATCCATGTCTGCCGTCTTGCAATACCCTCCCGAACTCCTTTTCACCATCTGCGCGCACGTCTATGCCGCATGTCTTCCCCCCTTTACAACCTCCTTGGATCCCATTGCACTCAGGGATTATGGCACTCCGACGGGCTTGCCGTCGTCCATGCCGCCGGGCAACTGTCCTGAACCAGTTGTGCGTAGGACTTTGGCAAATCTTTGCCTCGTCAATCGTGCTTGGTACGACGCTGCCAAGCCCTGGTTGTGGCAGAAAATCGAGGTCCGCCTTCCACGGAGCTGGCTCGCGCTCTTGGAGGAGATCACTGGTGGCGAGGACCAAAGCACCGAGGACAATACTGCGCTCGCCGTTGAGCAGTCCATTTCTGCCGCTACCAAGGCCGCTTTTGCGAGCACTACTGTGTCTGGGGCCTCCACTGATGAGGATTTCATCAAGAAATGGAAGGAATGCATTCTTGAGACTCTGAACGGTCCAGATGGATCTATTCCCCCGGAATTGCTCTCTCCCCCCGCGTCTCGTGACCCTAGTCCGCGGCGTCTTAGGACGAAAAGTAAAAGTCCTGCACGCTGGAAGATCATGCGCACCATTAGCGATGCAGTACAAAATGTCATGGAACGGAACGAGCCTGGCGTTTACGGTAAACTTCCATTCTATTCTTTGTTCTCTAAATAATTGCATGCTGACCAGTCTTTTGTGCTTTTAGTTCCGACACTGCATGACTCACGTCCTGGAAGGTTTGTACAGCATATTGATTTCAACCATTTCCGGACCATCGGCATGCGTCGTTCTGTGGAGGAAGGCATGACTAGTCGGTTTGTTACTGGCGAACGTGTCGAGGCACTTCTAAAGGTTTGTCTACATCGTCTTCTGGTCTCCTGACCAAGTTCGCTGATGTGCCCCTAGGAAATGCCGAACCTTACAACATTTGGTGCTACCGAATATATGGACGGGGCGCTAACATTGCCTGTTTTGAATGAGCTATTTCTCCGCGGGTTTCCCTCGCGTGGTCGGGGGCGCCCATCACGTGGACGAGGTCTCGTGTCCATTGACAATGATCCTGAAGAAGACGAGTACGAGAGGAGGCAGGACTGTAAAGACCTAGAAGCCGTTGATTTCACAGGTTGTGTCAGTGCTGTTTTCGTTGCCGCACTCACCGAGTTCGTCGGTACTCACCTCCTCCCCCACGATGGTGATTTAAGCGGGAGCGAAGACGAGGAGCAAATGGATGCAAGGCATTCCCGCACTGTCCGTTTTGCTCGAGAAGAGCCACCGACGTTCCCTGGTCTCCAGCGCCTCTGTCTACGCGGTGTCAAATCTATCCAGCCGCACATCCTCACCCCTTTTGTTCTGGCCTTCCCCTCCCTCACCCATCTCGACCTTTCCGCGACTCGTGTTACGCCAGAGCTACTTGATGCACTTGGAGATTCGCCTGCTAGACTTCGTTCGCTTGCTCTGGCGCGATGCACCCGCTTAACCGGACAGTCAATCAGAGATTTCCTCATCCGAGCCCCCGCTGCTGCTCAGATTCAAGAGCTAACGCTCTATGGCGACCAAACTTTCCCGTCCCCGCTATCTACCGAGGACCTCGGCGAAATATTTACCCTCGCACCATGCTTCATTAGTGGCGAACTTACATACCTCGACCTATCCAGCGCTCCAATAACCAACGAACTGCTGCAGGACGTGTGCAGGCCACAACCAAAGTTACGCTCGTTGGGTCTGTCCTATATCCCACAGCTTAAACTGGCAGCTATTGCCACGTTCATCAAGACCAAGGCTGTCAATGTTGAGGTGTTGACACTCGCATCCACTTCGCCGGAGCTTGATTGGAGCCGAGCTGGCGCTGGCATTGGTGGGCCACGAGGGTCCGCACGCCAAGCCTCCATTGCCTTGCATACACAAGTCGTCGGACCGTTGTGTACACCGCCTTACACATCCATACTCAGTCCCGAACCTATCGTGCCACAGGCACCTACTCATCTCCGTGTTATCGAGTTATCCATACCTGCGCTTGTCGGTCTCGGAGTCGGTGCTGGGACGTGGCGCACCATTCGGAGCAAAGGGGGTCGAGGCTGGTACATTGACACAGCGACTGGGTGGGTCAACGGAGAACTGCGGAGGCAACTACTGGCCGACCATCCTTTACGGACCGAAATGGAGCGGTTAGCCGATGCAAACGGAAATGTCAGCAGCGGGGTAGGGTGGCATGCGAGGAAAATGGAGGTATGCGGCGTATCGTTTCTTACCCGCGCTGAGCTGACGTCTGCTTCGACGTTTAGGTTTTGCATGGCTACGGCATGTTGGGCCGCGAGGACGGCTTATACGGTGCTGTTTCATTTGCGTACCAAGGGTGAATGTTCAATGGACCACAAATACCAACACACGAGGCCGTGCCGGGTGATGTTGAAAAGGACAACATCTAGCATTATATTTAAATTCACGATTGATCTGTTCATGGCGACTGCTGCTCACAGTACTATCTAATACGGAGCTGTGGTCTTTGACTTGTGTTTTCCTTTAGCTTATTATTCCGCTTACTTGTACTAGTTGATACGCACCCTGAGGGAGGGTGATAGTCTGTCTTTAGAGTCATCGTTTCACTGGGGCAATGCTTTATCCATCAGGTTATCCACACGCTCGTCGAGGTGACCATAACTCTGCTTCAGAATCGAATGAGAAAAATCCGAATGACTGACAGCTTAGTACAACAAGAATCAGGCTCATCGATCATCCCTGACCGTGCGGTGTACAGTCAACGCTCTCATAACCCATACTCCTTTGGGCAGCACTGGCAGCCAAACCATCATCTCAACGGGGAATGTCTCACAGGGAACATAGGTAGTTTAGAGGTCATACTACAATCTACCCACCGAGGTTCCTGAGTTGGATGTCTCCGAAAAGGTATGGATTATGACTGAGTTGACTGAGTAGCGAACAATCCCGGGACAGCCGGCCTTGGGTAAGGTGACCGGCCGGCACAGTCGGGCGAAACGCTCCACAGCCCAACCGTGCCGTACAGATACCGGTGATATGCATTGATGCGGCGATACACATGGCACAGACCGTCGGTCCAGTTCTATTCTATGTCCACTGACTACCTGGAATGGAAATTGCAATGTCAAGGCGTCCAGCTGCCACTGATCCTAAGGGGAAGGGAGGGGAGTTCGCCGTGGAGAAAATGCATTGCTTAGCGGGGTTGCCATGAGGCAGTACAAGAGTCCGCGCCGGACGAGTGCGGTGTGTGCGTGGATATGGAACATTCGAATGGAATGGTCTCGGACATCTCCGGTCAAGGCTGGCAGCTGCGGTTCTGCGTATTACAACAGCGTACTGCAGTACGATCGTGAGACATGAGAACGGCAGAGTGCAGAAAAAACATAGGAAAAAGACACTGATGTTTTTGTTTTTGTTTTTGTTGTGTCTGATCATGACTGACGTTGCCTTTTCGGTCTATGTTTTACGTGACTTGTCGCGCCGAAAGTGACCAGCCACTTGAAACTGCGCAACTCAGTGCCAAGACAATGGCTTCAAATAGGATCCAAGCCCCGCTCAGAGGTTTTACTCCCCCCTTTGTTACCTCCCCGTTGACGAACCGACATTCCAAGGTACTGGACTCTTGGTGTAACGTTAACACCCCCTCTCCAAATAGTAATAGTGGGTCACTCATTCCTGACCGCTGCGTAACTCATGGATACGTCGGCACCAGTGGCGGATGCGGAACCAGGCCCCTCAGACTTGCATTTCGACTCCTCGAAACCGAATTTCTCCCTAGAGCAGTCCGGTTCATCCTCGGCGGTGAGGAAACCAACGGCTGAGGGACGAAAGAGAACCACTTTTGCGCGCGTTGCCACCCTCATGCAGCCTGCAAAGAAAATAGGCCCGCCTCCAACGCTCTGGCAAAGTATACGAGCGATCTTATTAGCGTCTTGTGAGCCGTCCGCCGACGGAGCGAGTCCCTCTTCCTGATACATTTACTATCAGATTTGAATCTTCTTCTCATTTGCATTCCAATATCTGTATGCCTTGTCGTTTCTCTTTCTCTCTTCTTTTGCGCTGATGTTCGCCCGCTCAGTGGGCACTAAATTTTGCGTTGCCCGACCAGTACACGCTCGTTTTCGTCTGTACGTGGTCATCCTCCGTTCTGCACGGGTTGCCGTCAACTCACTCTCACTTCAACAGTCTCATTTCTGGCCATCATACCTCTTGCCAAGGTGGGTCATTGACTCGGGAATTACTTGCATGGTGTTCATGTATCACCAGCTGCTCGCGTTTGCCACTGAGGAATTGTCTTTGCGAGTCGGGCAAACCCTAGCGGGCCTCATGAATGCCACACTCGTAAGTGTGATCGGCATCTTTCCAGCGGCCATCTGACATCTTTCCGTTTAGGGAAATGCGTAAGTGGACCTTCGATGCTCCTCTCACTAGGCTTATTTCTCCGCTCACCTTTCCCGCAGTGTCGAGTTGATCGTTTCGGTATGATGAATTTTGTCACGTCTGTCTGTATGTTGCTACTCATTGCCCGTTTTGTCAGATCATCGCTTTGGTTAAATGTGAAATAGAAATTGTGCAGTCATCTCGTGAGTAAAGGCGTCGGTTGCATATCTCTAGTCTCCAGTCTCACAGCTTCTGCTAGTTATCGGGTCTATCCTAAGTAACATGCGTAAGCCTTTAGTCGTGCCATCACGATCCCCCATTAATCTCACTATCATACAGTGCTCGTGCTCGGCATGTGTTTCTTTGCGGGCGGTTTGAGGTTCTCGGAGCAAGGTTTCGGAACCAGTGTGTGATTCCCTATCGCATTGTCGTTTGCACTGTTTGATACTTTGAACCGAAAGTCTCGGCACAGATGAACTCGTCTCTTCTAACGATCAGTGTTATCGCCGTCCTTCTCCCCGGTGCCTTCGTTATGGCTCTTGGGCCGGATTTTGATCAAGGCATTCTTGATACATCAGTCCTTGATATGAGTCATGGGGTGCGTTCACCGACATCAGGAGTGAATGTGTGTAACTAACTCTTCCCAGGTCGCCATAATTCTACTCTTTAGTACGGACTTGCTTTCAAGTCATGATTGCATGACTGATGTAAATCTTCTTTTTTTCAGTCTACGTATCCTATCTCTTCTTCCAGCTCTCTTCGCACAAAAGTCTCTACCAAGATGATAGCGATGAAATTATAGAATCAAAGAAATATGACCAAAATCCGTTCAAATTTCGTCGTGGCAAGAAATCGAAATCTGCGGTGCCTCAATACGCTGATACGGCACTGGTCCACTCTCCTCCGTCCTCTCCTCAGCCACATCTCTTGGCGCCAGAAGCCGGGACGAGCGATGCTGCTGATCTGGAGTCGGGTGAGGAGGAAGCCGAGCAGCCTCAAATGAGCGTTCCTGTGTCTTTCGGACTCTTGGTCGTCGTCACCGTGGTAAGTTTATTGGTTGTGTGCGTTCTTGATACCGAAGGTTATCATTGATGATCTGCGTAGGCCGTCGCTGTTACTGCAGAGTTTTTAGTAGACTCCATCAGTGGGCTGACAGCAACCGGAGGTATCAGCAAGGAATTCGTCGGAGTCATCCTCCTTCCCATTGTCGGAAATGCCGCAGAGCACGCCACGGCAGTGACGGTATCTGTTAAGGATAAGTTGGCGCTCAGTCTAAGTGTTGCAATCGGTTCCAGCATTGTGCGTTCTCTCCTACAATGCACCGTTTTCAGAATGCTCTAACCTCGTCCACTAGCAAATTGCGCTCTTCGTCATTCCGTACGTCGTCCTCCCTCTTCTGATGGTACGATGTGCGCTTATCTTCCTCATCAACGCAGCTTTATCGTCACGTTGGCATGGATATTGGGCAAGCCACTCACACTCTTGTTTGACCCTTTCCAGTCGATCGTCCTGTTCCTTTCAGGTACGTCCCCCGCTTCCCCCTTTCGCCCATCCTGCGATTTGTAACCCGTGATGCTGTATGTAGTGCTTACTGTCAACTACACCACCCAAGACGGCAAGTCGAACTGGCTCGAAGGGATGATCCTACTTTGTACGTTTTCATGATCGTCTCGACCGTCGACGTCGATCCACGGGCTGTTCCTTGGTACTGACCACCCGTGATAACCAGGCCTCTACCTCATCCTCTGCGTCACGTTCTGGTATTATCCCGGTACGTTGTCGTTTGGGGTTGACGTGGCTCTCGTGCACGTTGAGTCGCGGTGGTGTTCTGACGTTCTTGTGCGTTTCAGGTGCGGATCCCCTGTTGACCTGTTAGAAAGTACGCCAGCCGGATCCGAGCTTATAAACTCGGTCGGTACGTCGCTACGCATGTTCCTTCTGCCTCGAACATACCCATCCATCTACGTTTTAGAATTCATGCACCTTCTTTATATTCATTTGCCCATGGCTATTTAGTACTTGACGGGATTCGGACCCACATGTCATGATCATGTAGATAGTTCCCATCCAATGATTTTTGGTTTCTGTGCATTTTAAAATTATGATCCCGCACTCTCGCACTCACATGGTGCCACCAAAGTGAGTTTTAACTAGGCCAACGAGGTAGTATCGAGGTAAATTGTTGCGAGCACTTCAGTCGACTGCCGACTCCGGCCTGGCTATAATTCTTTCGTTGCCTGTAACACCCAGAGATCGCAGCACACATTTCTCTTCAGTACTACTGAATACCTACCGCAGCGCTCTAGAGGATACCAAACCAACCAGATCTGGAAGCTTTCGATGGTGCCGAAACGTATGTACATGATGATTCATGTGTTGTCTACAGCTTCGTCTTGTTCCCATCTGCCAGCGTCACTGCAGCACTGGTCAAAACGGGAGTCCCTCGTTCCTTGGTCTTCGTAGCTATCACACCACGAAAAAAAACATGAGCACCCTCACTATTCCAAGCCCAAGAAAAGAAGCGCGACGCACTGAATATCGCCTTGTTACCTTCTTTCCACATCTCTGTGACGAGCGTCTCGC